>OW026366.1:148540106-148544835 GCA_932273885.2 Leucozona laternaria
CAAGCCCACCTCCCGCGGGCTACGAAAAAAGAACGAGGAAGTCTCCACAAAAACGAGAGGCGCAACAAAGAACACAATTCGCGAAAAAACAGGAGAACGAGAGCTACGCTCAAGCTCTGAAGGAAAATCTTCCCGAGGCTATCGAACCGGCTCAAACCGGACAGAAGGACAAAGCCCGAGAAAAGCGAAAAAAAGCAGCTAGGGAGAACGGAAAGAAGTCGAAGAAAAAGAACCATCGAAGGACAAGACCAGAAGCTATCCTGATAAAGCCGAAGGGAAACGAAAATTTTTCCGGGATCCTGCGGGAAATCCGAAGCAAGGCGAACCCAGATGACACCGAAACGATTGTCCAAAACGTTCGGCAAACCAAATCTGGAGATGTTCTTTTAGAGCTCGGGCCCAAAACAAAGGACAAAAAGGCGTTCGGTGAGTCTCTGAAAGTTATTCTAGGGGAAAAGGCAACGGTCCGAAACCTTGAACCGAAAATGGCGATTGAAGTAAGAGATTTGGACGAGCTGACCACAGTTGCAGAAGTCGAAGAAGCCATAAAAAAGAAAGTCGCCGACCTCATCACTGATATCCAGGTATCAATCACGGGAAAAAACAGAAGATCCCTCAAAATGGCCATAGTCCACATTAATACCCGAGCAGCCCAGGAGATGTTGAGGATTCCCTCAATAAAAGTAGGATGGGTTCAGTTCCGAATTCGACGAAGAACAGAAGTCCCGCGTTGCTTCAAATGCTTTGGATATGGTCATATACAATCGTCCTGCACTAGCGTGGATAGAAAGGGCCAAGGTCTATGCATAAATTGCGGAGAGAAAGGCCATACAAAGAAGGAGTGCACAAACACCCCGAAATGTTGCCTATGCGTGGAACTGGAAACAACACCACCGCTAAACCACGTGCCAGGCACAGGAAACTGCCAAGTGTTTAGAAAAGCACTTGAACAGGCGAAAAAGGTCTCCTCAAAATGACCAAAATTCTCCAGGCGAATGTCCACAGGAGCCTTACAGCGGATAGCCTCCTGACAAAACTTATCACGGAACTGCGGGCAGAAATCGTCATCGTAAGCGAGCAATACTGCGATAAGGATGGACCAAACTGGATACCGGATCTGCTTAAAACTGCTGCTATTTGGATCCCCGATACAAGAAAATTCCTCATGGAAAGAAAAGGGTCAGAAAGAGGCTTCGTATGGGTGAAAAGTGGAAATCTGACAATAGTAAGCATCTACTTCAGCCCAAACGACAGAGAAGAAGAGTTCCGCAAAAAACTGGAAGATCTAGAGGACTTTCTGAATGAAACAGATGGGGAAATCATAGTCGCCGGAGACTTCAACGCCAGAGGACAGGAGTGGGGAATGCCAACTACGGACTCTCGAGGAAGGCAAATACTCGAGATGGCAGCGCGTCGTGGCTTGAACGTATTGAACGTTGGAAATACACCCACTTTTAGAAGACCTAGCTGTTTAGGTACAATCCCGGACGTGACCTTCGCGACGGAGCCCACATCCGCAAAGATAAAAAACTGGAGAGTCATCGAAGACTACACGGGCAGCGACCATCAGTATATCGTCTTCGATCTAGAACGGTGCCAGCGAACTACCAACCGAAACCAAGCCCAAGCTACAAGTTGGAACATAAACAAGCTGAACGAAGATATCTTCACTTCTGTCATAGAAGAGGGAAAAGCGGCGGTTCTGGAAGTAAGGGGATCTGCGGAATCCAAAGCGGAAGCCACGATGCAACTAATTCGGCTAGCATGCGACGCTTCCATGCCCAGGAAAAGAGGCCCAAACAGAAACAGAGATCCCGTATACTGGTGGACAGATGAGATAGCCGAGCTGCGAAGAAGATGTCTGCAACTTAGACGCAAAGTCACCAGGGGACGAAGAAGACACGCTGCCCCAATAGAGGATGACCTCGTGGAGTTCAGAACCAAGAGATCCGAGCTCAAGAATGCCATAAATACGAGCAAAAGACAGAAATGGGAAGATCTCCGCCAAGACATCAATAGCGACCCCTGGGGACTAGGCTACAAGATTGTGATGCGGAAACTTGGAGCCCACAGGGCCAGCACTACTCTGGATGAAGAGAAGATGGCGCACATAGTGGATACGCTATTCCCAACTCACCCAGTCCGGCCACCCGACAACATATTGGCCCAGCAACAGGATGTACCGTCTTTCAGTATAGAAGAGTTGAGATCAGCCGTGGAAACTGCGCAAAACAAAAGAGCCCCTGGACCTGACGGAATACCAACGGAAGCGCTGAAAGTGACCGCTCGGGCATGCCCAGAACTTTTGCTCAATATGTTCAACAGCTGCTTAGAGGAAGGGGTCTTTCTCAAGAGCTGGAAGACGCAACGTTTGGTACTTATCAGTAAGGGAAAAGGAGACCCAGACTCCCCATCTGCATACAGACCTCTGTGCATGCTTGACACTGCAGGGAAACTCTTGGAGAGGATGCTGAGACCACGAATCACCGCGGCAGTACAGACGGCAGGAGACCTATCCGAAAGGCAGCACGGGTTCAGAAAAGGCCACTCTACGATCGGAGCCATAGAAGAGGTAGTGAAGGCTGCCCAAACCGCCCAACAGGGAAATCACCATTCCAGGCAGATCGTACTGCTGGCAACTCTGGATGTCAGAAACGCCTTCAACTCAGCCAGATGGAGCAACATGCTGAACGCGTTGCACATTACTTTCAGCATCCCACCCTACCTCCTGCGGATTGTGAAGGACTACCTTAGGGACCGGGAGCTGATCTATGAGACCACGGAAGGTACTCGAAGAAAACAAATCACCTCTGGAGCAGCACAAGGATCAATCCTGGGACCCGATCTGTGGAACGTCTCATATGATGGCATACTTCGCATGGACATGCCCGAAAACACCTTCCTGGTAGGATACGCAGACGACATTGCCGCGGTTATAACGGCAAGAAATACCGAAAGTGCGCAGTTTAAGCTGAACCAGGCAATGCGACGTGTGCAATCCTGGATGGATGAACACGGTCTTAGTTTGGCAACAGAAAAAACTGAGATAGTCCTTCTGACGAAGAAAAGGATCCGGACGCAGATTGACTTTCAAATTGGCCCCGAAGTCATAAGCAGCAAGGATGCGGTGAAGTACTTGGGACTGAGGCTCGACACGAAGCTATCCTTCTGGCAACAGATAAAAGTCGCGTCGGAGAGGGCATCAAAGGTTACAGCGTCCCTAAGCAGACTCATGGCAAATACAGGCGGACCTTCGGCAAGCAAGCGGAAATTACTGATGGCGACAACGCACTCCACTCTCCTCTACGGAAGCGAGATCTGGGCCGAGGCACTACGGCAAGAAAAGTATCGGAAGCAGATGGCAGCAGTACAAAGACGTGGAGCTCTACGCGTAGCTAGCTCATACCGAACGGTGTCAGAACCAGCTGTCCTTGTAGTCGCAGGAGTGATTCCTATAGATCTCCTTGCGGCACAAAAAAAGTACGTCCACGACAAAAAGGCGGAAATCGGAGTGGAAGCGGCGACAGAACAAGCAAAGGAACGCACAAAAGAGAAGTGGCAAGAGCGCTGGAACTTGGACACCAGAGGACGCTGGACAGCAAGGCTGATCAGAGACGTGGGCGAGTGGAATGACCGGAAACACGGCGCAATTAACTATTACGTCACCCAGTTACTCACTGGACACGGATATTTCAACGCCTTCCTCTACAAAATCTTCAAAAAGAACAGCCCAGCCTGCCAGTATGGGGACTCGCCAGAAGATGATGCCAACCATACCTTCTTCGCTTGCAGCAGATGGGAATCCCTCCGCCAGAACCTGCAGAGAAGTATTGGTGATATTACCCCGGACAACATAGTAGCGAAGATGCTGCAGAGCTACCAAAACTGGCAACAAATCTGTAGCTACATAGAACACATTCTCAGAAGGAAAAAAAGAGAAGAAGAAAATGATCGGGAAACTGTTGAACCCGTAAGTTGATCCCGAAAGGGAAACATGACAACACCCTTGAAGTAATGCAAAGAGCCGTCCCGGGGGGGTTCGTCAGACGCCAAAAGGGTTATGGAGGAGTTTTCGTCGGTATGCACTTAACGAGTCCGACACACGGGGATGGTCAAGGGTCAACGCCAAAAAAGGCCTCCTTATGGTGCATAAAGCATTTTTCCCGCTTCCCTTAAAGAAAAAAAAAAAAAAAAAAAAAATTATTATTATTATTATTATTATTATTATTATTATTATTATTATTATTATTGTTATTATTATTATTATTATTATTATTATTATTATTATTATTATTATTATTATTATTATTATTATTATTATTATTATTATTATTATTATTATTATTATTATTATTATTATTATTATTATTATTATTATTATTATTATTATTATTATTATTATTATTATTATTATTATTATTATTATTATTATTATTATTATTATTATTATTATTATTATTATTATTATTATTATTATTATTATTATTATTATTATTATTATTATTATTATTATTATTATTATTATTATTATTATTATTATTATTATTATTATTATTATTATTATTATTATTATTATTATTATTATTATTATTATTATTATTATTATTATTATTATTATTATTATTATTATTATTATTATTATTATTATTATTATTATTATTATTATTATTATTATTATTATTATTATTATTATTATTATTATTATATTATTATTATTATTATTATTATT
>OW026366.1:148545035-148825035 GCA_932273885.2 Leucozona laternaria
GATTACCTAGGTGTTAATAGGCTTGAACATGTTTCCAGCGTTTAGTTTGCATTTAAGAATGAATTTCAATCTTTGGGTGAGTTGTTTGGTTAGTGCTGTTTTTATGGTGGAATCACACATGCCTTTCAGCTGAATCAGGCCCAAGTATTTATAGGTTTCACCATCGGACAAATTGGATATTAAATTTTCTTCATCAATTTGGTAACCGGAATCGTCGTTTTGTACTTTGCCTTTTTTTAAATGGACAATTTTACACTTTTCTATCCCAAACTCCATTTTGATGTCGTAACTGAACCTCTTAACAGAATTAAGCAGCTTGTGAACTTTTTCTTTTCCGTTCGCATAAAGCTTGAGATCGTCAACGTAGAGTAAGTGGTTAAGTGTTTGGATGCCTGTTTCAGCTTTGATGTTAAATCCGATATTCACCGATTTGAGTAGGTTGCTAAGAGGGTTTAGAGACAAGCAAAACCAAAGAGGGCTAAACGCATCTCCTTGAAGGATTCCTCTTTTGATGTGAACTTTTGAGCTAGTATCGCCTCCTAAATGTAGTATAACACACCACTGTACGCTGATAACTTTTAGAAGACTTCGTATTTTTGGGTCGATTTTATATATCTCCAGAATCTCGTGCAATTAGGAGTGAGGGATTGAGTCGAAAGCCTTTTTATAGTCGACAAAAACCATGCTTAAGTTACGTTTTCCCTGCGTAGCCTGTCGTACTAACACTGAGTCGATGATTAGTTGCTCTTTACACCCTTGCGAATCCATGGCACAGCCTTTTTGTTCTTCGGTAATAATATTGCAATCGATGCAGTGAGTATGTACTCGGTTTGTAATTATTTTTGTAAAAAGTTTATAAACTGTTGATAAGCACGTAATCGGTCGGTATCCTGCTGGGTTTGGGGTGGGATTTCCTTTTGGGAGGAGAAAAGTATTGCCTTGCATGAGGAAGTGAGGCATGCTCTCCGGGAATGCTAGGTTTCTTACATCGCTTGACATGAAGTCAGCTTATTGGCAAATTCCTATGTCGGAAGAATCTCGAAAGTTTACAGCTTTCACGGTTCCGGGTAGGGGTTTGTTTCAAATTAAACGCATGCCTTTTGGATTGCACAATGCTCCTGCAACATGGAAGAGGTTCATTGATAGCGTTTTAGGGCCAGAGTTGGAGCCATTCGTTTTTGTGTATCTGGACGATATTATTATCGTAACAGATACCTTTGAAAAACACTTAGAAATACTTAACGAAGTTTTGAAGAGACTTCGTGACGCAGGGTTAAAAGTGGGGCGGGATAAATGCAATTTTTGCAGGCCATCCCTTAAATTTTTAGGTTATGTAGTAGATAGGAACGGATTACACGTTGATCCGGAAAAAGTTGAGAGTATGGTTAGGCTAGGGACTGTTTCTTAGTACAGGCGTTTCGTACCGAATTTTGTAACGGTAGTTAGGCCTTTAACTGATTTGCTGAAAAAGAGCAAAAAATTCGTCTGGACTGAGGAATGTGAAGACTCCTTTAGAAAAGCCAAGGAATACTTGGTTACGGCTCCCATTTTGACCTGTCCCGATTTCAGTCTTCGGGGCCGTACTTACCCAAACTTTCGAGGAGGGGGAAAAGGTAATTTGTTACCTAAGAAGGTCACTTAATAGAAGTGAGAGGCACTATTCCACTACTGAGAAGGAATGTTTAGGAGTTTTGTGGGCGGTTGAGAAGTTGCGGCCGTACATCGGTGGAGTTCGATTCACGGTCATAACAGATCATTACTCACTTGTTTGGTTGAGTAACCCCAAGGACCCACAAGGTAGATTAGCGCGATGGGTGGTTCGCCTTCAGCAGTTCGATTTCAAGATTATTCATCGCAAGGGAAAAGACCATGTCGTGCCGGACATGTTATCTCGGGGAGTTCCAGTAGTGGCTGGGATTTCGGATGAGGATTTAGACCCTTGGGTGGCGAAAATGATTTTGGCAGTTGAGTCGAATCCGTTAGATTACCCTGCTTGGAGAGTAGAAAGTGGCCGACTATATAAGTTTGTCAAATCGACACATATAGTCGTGCATGAAAATAATGTAACCAAGTCGAGGAGAGGATTTATGCACATCCTTACAGTTGTAGATTACCTCACTAAGTTTCCGTTGCTATTTGCAATGAGGTCTGCTACTGCAAAGGCAGTATGCAAAGAGTTGGAGGATAATGTTTTCCTGTTATTTGGAGTTCCGAAAGTTGTCATCTGGGACAATTAGGAGTAGGGAATTAAAACAGCTTTGTGAGGGATATTCAACTAAGATTAGGTTTACACCACACTATCATCCTCAGGCTAACCCCGCGGAGAGAATTAACCAAATTATTAAAACAACGTTGAGAGCTTATGTTTCAGAGAATCACCGAATTTGGGATTCTCAATTTGCTAAGGTAGCTTGTGCTATACGCACCTCTCAACATGAGGTATTAGGAGTTTCGCCATATTATGCCAATTTCGGCAAAGAAATGTGTACGAGTGGTAGAGAAGAAGTAGTAATCAGTGATCAGGGTATAGACACAAATCAAATAATAGAATCAGTAGGAGATATAGGAGAAAGATTTAGGAGACTTAGGGCGGACATAGCTGTCAAACTTCGAACAGCGTCCAAGAAATCTGCAGAAGCATACAACCTCAGGAGGAGAGATATTCAATATCTTCCGAATGATGTTGTATGGCGCAGAAATTTTGATTTGTCAAATGCGGCAAACTACTATGCTGCAAAATTGGCACCGAAGTATGTCGGGCCTTTTAAAATTCGGAAAAGGTTATCTCCTTGAACATATGTCCTTGAAGATGACAATGGAAAAGATCGTGGCACTTGGCACACGAAAGATCTTAAACCGTATAATGGTCCTTTTGAAAATGATTGAGTCTTAAAAACCCCATGTAAAGTAAAGTTTTGTTTGGTTGTTTTTGAATTTTCACTTTTGGTTTTAATTTTTTTTTGTTTTAAACTGCCATATTTGGCTTGATGGGTTTCTTTGTTGTATCGTTTACCAGGCCCATCCGTAGGAAATGGTTTACTTTTTTTAAAAAGGTAAACACATTTCCAAGGGTGGAGTTTGTAACGGTAAAATTTACCGCAACAAAAGTCACTCTTTCAATCGTCCAAATCCTTGTTCCTTCCTTCTCCATTTCTTCTTTTCCCCTACAGTTGTTGATTTCAATATACTGAGAGAAAGAGAAGGGCAGCCATGGTCCATCAGCCATCGGTTCATTCTCTCAGTATTTTGAAATAACAAAACTGAAGTTGTCAAATTTTGACATTTGAAGTGGATGGCTGATCCACTCTACTGCTTCGATCTCGTGTGGGTGACAGATGGTCCCCAGTACAAACAAAGTTATTGACAGACGGATGGTCTGGTCAATCCAAATTCAGAAAATAGCCCGAGCGACACTTGGTCCTCGGTTGCGGAAGTAACTCTTTGTGAGAATGGCTTACTGCCCAACCTATCGTTCAAACATACATATATATTAAAGTTATTTGTAAAAGATGGAAGGTTAACGGCTAGCCCCAAATATTCCCAAAATCTTCGCAAAAGTCCAACGGGTTAGATTAAATTTGCGTTATAGTATATTTTATACTGCCAATCTCTCCTTCTCAAAAATTGTGTTTTGAATCAAGCTTTTCACCAATTTTCAGTACAAGTGTTTTTTTAATTGTCGGGGAAAAATGAACGCGAAAAAAAATATTGAGTTTCTTTTCAGTTTTCCGAAACTTTCTTTTAAAAAAGTTTTAGTGGGTGAGAATAGGTGGCTGAATGCACCCATTGAATTGCCGCCCACTGGAAGTCATACAAGTGGTCGGCGAATTCAATGGTGACGGTGCACGAAGCTGGGGTGTAAAGTGCGAGTAGGAAAGGCTGCTGGGTTTCAACTACGTTGGCTCACTCACGCCAATATGCTGAGTGTTGCTGAGTAATGACGTGACCGAAACCCACGTCACTGATTGGCCGAAAGCACTAGGGCATTGGAAAAAAGAAGAGGTCGTCCAGTCATGGTGAAAGCCTGGGAGATCACTTTTTACCCAGATTCATAGCGAACGACAAGTTCATCAAAAATCGAAAAAGGAAAATTTTGGAAAAAAAAGAAAAGAAACTCAAGTGTGCGTTTTTTGAGAAATTGAATTTTGTGAAAGAGGAAGAAAAGGTTTTGGGAGAACTTCTTTTGGTCAAGAAAAGAAGGATAGTGAAAGTTGGTGGAGAGTGGCCAGGAATAGCAGGAGATTTATCTCAGAGAGGCAGGAGGAATTGGGAGTTCCGTTTGTTCTGAACAGATAAGTATAGTGGTAGTCCCTTTGGACGCAAAATAGTTTTTTTGTTAGTTTGATTTCCGTTTTATTTGTGAACGACTTAATAAAGAAGTCTTTATATCGATTTGACTTTTGCTTTCGTAAATTTCCGAAATCGCGGAACTCGTGACCCGTTTAATTTATCCGTTTATTCCTTTCGGGACGAAGTGTTAACGGTTCATCTTTCTCTTTTGTTCAAAAGATTTTGGGTTTTAGCCCTCCATTTGCAAGGTTTCCCAAGCAAAGTAAATTCTATTAAAATCTTTAGTTTCGATCTTAAAATTGGTTCTTATTATTTAATAATTGCTTTCACCGTCGGTTTCGCTCCAAAGGTTTGCAATTTCCTTATTTTTCAAAAAAATTGCTGGCGCCCTTTTTCTTTTATTTTCAGGTACTTCGCCCCTGTGGCATACTAAAACACATCATCTTTTAATTAATTAGTCGAATCAATTTTATTCGACACAATAAAAATTCAATTCGTGAAAACCCACCCCTAATTGTGACCTAGCCGTCGAGGTAGCATTGGAAGTGCTACCTGTTGCACTTCTTGGAAATCGAACTTGTTTTCGCTTCCCATTTCTCCTTTGGTTGACATTCGTCTAACCAAAAGTCGTGGTATACTCGTCGCCGCCGGTCGTGTTATTTTTTTTGGCTCGTTCGTTCGCAATCAATTAATTAGTTTTAATAATATTTATTTGTTTTGTTCGGTTTCGGTTTCGGTCGGAAAAAGTGCAACAACCTGCTCAGAAACTCTAGAGTCACTTATGAACATTCACTTCCCAGGATGTGTGGTTGATCCATCTCCTGTGGACAGTGAATCGACCACTAGTGCATTCTCTAATATTGGCAATCAAATCGTAGATAGTAGGAAGGTGGCCTGGGCCATTGACTCTTTCTCAGCTTACAAGTCTGCAGGACCTGATGGCATAATGCCGATTATGCTTCAAAGTTCTAAAGACATAATTGTTCCAATTCTAGTGGACATTTTTAGACTATGTCTGAACATTACCTACATTCCATTTAGTTGGAGAGAAGTCAATGTTGTCTTCATTCCGAAAGCAGGCAAGCCCACTCATACTGAAGCGAAAGACTTCAGGCCGATTAGCCTATCCTCCTTTCTTCTGAAGACCTTAGAAAGACTAATAGAAACGCACATTCACCTAAAACTTAATGTTAATGTACTCTCACAGGCCCAACATGCGTATATGAAGGGCAAATCTGTTGAGACGGCACTTCATGAAGTGGTCGGCACGATTGAAAAATCAATCCAATTCAATGAATTTATGTATAATATAAATGTAAATAAAAATAAAAGATATTAAAAAATTTTTAAGTTATTAATATTTTATATAATTTTAAAAAAATTTAAATTTTCACAACATTAAATTATTTAAAAAAATTAATTCAGCGACGCGTTTCGGTTTTTATAAACCATCATCGGGCTCAATTGTGTGACTTTTGGTGTTTTTGCTTCAGTGCTTGCTGTGGTCTATGTTGAATTCTTGTATTAGTTGTTAATGGTTTATATATTTGTTTCATTTATGTTGAATGTATTTGCCTGTTTTGGTGTTTGATTGCGGTGTTAAATAAAGTGTTAGTTTTTATTGTTAGTTTGTCATTTAATATTTTGTCTTGTTCTGTCTTGTAAGCTCTGTAAATTTCGTATTCTTCAAGTGCGTCTAGTCTTGTCCCTTTTTTACATATATGTAATGGTATTACGTTAGTGTCGAAGTCTGTATAGTTGTGATTATTTTCTATGATATGTTGTGCAAAAGTAGATTTCGTATTTTGTTTTGGTCTATGTTCTAAGTATCGTTCGTAAAAAGTTCTGCCTGTCTGTCCAATGTAGTAGCTGTCACAATAATCGCATTTGATTTTATATACTCCAGAAGAAGATTTGCTCTCGGTTTTTGTTTTATGTTGTAAAATTTTTTTTACGTTATTTGTTGTTTTAAATGATATGTTTATGTTTAATTTCCGGAACTCGTTTTGTATTATATTTGGTAATAAATTAGTGTAATCAATTGAAATGTATTTTTTATCTGGTGTATTGTTATCTGTTGTGTTGTTGTTTTTTATTTTCTTCTTCTTTTTGTATATTAATTTGTCTATAAGTTCTGTTGTGTATCCATTTGATGTTGCTATATGTTTGATTAGGTATATTTAATTCGTTGTCATAATCTGTTTTCGTCATTGGTACATTTAATAAACGATTGATAAAAGCATGATATGCTGCTAGTTTTTGTGATTGTGGGTGGTGTGAATCTTTGTGAATTGTTAAATCAGTCGTTGTTGTTTTTCTGTATATTTTATAATTTAGTTTATTGTTGTTTTTGTATATTGATAGGTCGAGGAAATTTATTGAGTTGTTGTTTTCTAGTTCAGCTGTGAATTTTATTTTATTGTTGATGTTGCTCATATATTTTTTTAAAACGTCGATTTGTCTTGGTGTTCCGTCAAATATGACGAATGTATCATCAACATACCTTGTGTAAAATATAATTTTTTGTTTTTGTGCATTAAGATTGGATAATATATATTTATTTTCATAATGATTTAAGTATATATCAGCCATCAAACCACTTAATGGAGAACCCATTGCGAGGCCTTCGTTTTGTATGTAAAATTTGTTATTAAAAGTAAAATAATTCTGTTTAAGTGTTATTTGTAATAGTGTTATGATTTCGGTTATTTGTTGTTGGTTAAGTTTTGCTGTTGTTAATAAATTATCTTTTAATATTTTAATTAAACCATTAACAACTAATACAAGAATTCAACATAGACCACAGCAAGCACTGAAGCAAATATTCTTGGCGAAACAACACCAAAAGTCACACAATTGAGCCCGATGATGGTTTATAAAAACCGAAACGCGTCGCTGAATTAATTTTTTTAAATAATTTAATGTTGTGAAAATTTAAAATTTTTTAAAATTAAATAAAATTATATAAAATATTAATAACTTAAAAATTTTTTAATATCTTTTATTTTTATTTACATTTATATTATACATTCATACACACAACATGGAGACTACACCACAAAGAAACAATGAATTTACCCTGGGAGCATTCCTGGACATAGAAGGGGCCTTTAACAACGTTGAACACAGCGCAATCCTACGAGCCCTAGACTCCTTTAATATTGATCCGATGCTTTCGAACTTGATTGACTCTATGCTTCAAACGAGACTTGTAAGTGCAGAAATGGGTCATAGCAAGCTAAAAGTTAGGACATGCAGAGGTACTCCGCAAGGAGAGGTGTTATCCCCCCTCAGTTAAGGCGGTGTGAGGGTCGTTGCTTACGCCGACGACATCGTGATAATAGCATCAGTTAAATTTATACCTACACTGTGTGAGATTTTACAAACATCTCTTGACAAGCTCAGTAATTGGGCCAGTAATTGCGGACTAAATGTCAACCCACTTAAGACAGAACTAGTTTTGTTTACAAGAAAACATGATATTCCGAACATAAATCCTCCCACCATAAATGGGACTCCGCTCCAAATCACTGGTACGGCAATATATCTTGGTTTGGTAATAGACCGTAAGTTAAATTGGAAAGAAAATATTAAAGAACGAAAGAGGAAAGCCTCAGTAGCATTCTACACCTGTAGTCGATTTTTTGGAAAAAGAAGGGATCCCAGTCCCAGAACCATTCATTGGATGTACACAGCCATAATAAGGCCAATTTTGACGTACGCATGTCTTGTTTGGTGGCCAGCCCTAGAAAAGGCAACCAATCTAAAAACTATAACAAAAATTCAAAGACTCGCATGTATTGGAACTACTAGTGCCATAAACACTACTCCTACCGCAGCCTTGGAAACGTTTCTTTCACTAGCCCCACTTGATTTATTTACGAAGGAAGTGGCGGCCAACAGTGCTTTAAGACTAAACCAATGTAATAACTGGGTAGGAGGCCATTTTGGGCACAAAACCATAATGACTTTCATGGACAAAGACATTCAAACGGACTATACTGCACCGCACATTGATTTCAACCCAGTGGCCTTAACAGATGTACCCTCAAGGGATCTCTGGGCGGCCAACCAGGTCATAAACACAAATCATATTTCGGTTTTTACAGATGGTTCCAAGATGGTTGATGGGGTAGGGTCAGGCATCTTCTCAGATAACCCACCCGTAAATAGAAAAATAAAACTTCCAGACTTTTGCAGTGTCTTCCAAGTCGAAGTGCTTGCAATTTACGAGGCGGCAAAAAGTCTTACCACTTTTGAACTTGTAAATAGAAACATCGACGTCTTCATTGATAGTCAGGCGGCAATTAAATGAATTGCTGCAAAAAACTGGTAAAATGTTGCCGAAATGAGTTAAAACTACTCAATGCATCAAATACAGTTACCCTTCGATGGGTCCCAGGACATCGTGAAATATATGGAAACGAAACGGATAAAGTGGCCAAAATAGGATCTTCTCTTGATCCAAGCCAAACTGATTCTTCCGTTTCTATGCCACTAGAACAAGAAAAAGGCAGAATTCGAAAATATTTCCTCGAAGCCGCAAACGATAGATGGTCAGCTCTTGATACTTGTCGGGTCTCGAGGAATCTATGGCCAGACAGCCCAAAGAAAAAAACAGACTTCCTTCTCCAACTAAGCAGACCTCAACTATCCCTTTTGGTTGGAATCCTAACGGGTCACAACTCAATGGGAACCCACATGCGCAGAATGGGCATCAGCTCATCCGACTTGTGCAGAGGGTGTCAAGATGAAGAGGCGGAGGAGGGCTCCTATCACTTCCTTTGTGAATGCCCCAGCTTAGTAAGAACTACAAAAATGGCCCTCGGAGATTACTTCTTTGACAAACTGAGCGACATCTCATTTTTGCCACTAAGAAACATACTGAAATTTATTCAATGTTCGGGTCGTTTCAAGGAGGCCCTTCATACCCACACCTAAACTCCTCTAACTTCTTCCCTCCCATCCTCTTCCTTCACCTCAACTATTTCCTGGGGACCACAATGGATCGATTGAGATCCGAGTGCGATGATGCGGCTCGCCGTATTTTCACCCCTCCTAACCTAACCTAACCTAACCTTGGTTGGATCTGGCTTACCCATACGATAAACCAGAAAATATCTCTATTGACGGGAAAACGAAAACTAATGTTTTGTTGTTACTGATGTGTCATTAAAGTTCTTAGCTCAAAGAGCCGCTTATGTCTCCGTGAATCGGTTAAAATGCACGATTTGATTTTAGTATTATCTAAGCTCTTCAGCCGAGAAATGAAAGTCACGTTTCGTTTCTAAAACTAGACTGAACTTGTATTTTTAAAACCTTCTGCTATTTATAACTTAAAAACTTAAAAACTTGATCAATATTTTTCTTTATTAATTATTATCTTTTTCTCATTTTTTTTATTCAGTGTTATTCAATTCCATTTATGACCTACAAAAGAATTTAATGTCCACTTGACAAAATAAACCTTCGGTTGTATTTCCTCAAGGGCATTCCAATTGCTTGCTTAATGAGTGTAGTCATAAATAAAAATCGTCATAAACACTTTTCATTCACACTTCATGCATAGCGACAGACTGCTGTGTATTGTGTAGTATGATCAGGTCAACGTACGATGGTATCGATGGGTGACGCCTGACCATACTTAACATAACCAGATATAGTTCGATATGCATACGAGTGCATTGTCATGTTATTTTGATTAATGGTTTATTTATTTACAATTTGTTTATATGGGCATTGGGCCATCACACAATGGCTCAATTGAGCCTGGGGAAATCGAAGTTTATAGGCGAGAGAGGTGAAGAGTTCAGAATGAAACGGACAAAATGTTCATCCTTAATTCGAGTGGAATAAAAAAGTTTAGCTACTAATACACACAAGTTGTTTGTTTCTAGGCGAAAAAAACAATCGGTTGTCATGACCACGAAATTATTATTTTTGTAAAAGCAAAGGATTTTTTTTAGTTCGAATTTTAAAATTGAAGCAAAAAATACGCATACAAATACAACAGTTTTATGTACACAAAATGTTCTCCCAGCTTTCTTCATTCCGTGTGCGATTGAAACAAAAGTTAGGAAGGACTAAGTCAAGTTCAAAATTGAACCAGTGTGTGATGGCCCTATGGATCTATGTATATTGTATATACACAACACCCTCACCCCTTAGAAAAAAATAATTTCGTTATATTAAAATGAAAAAATTATTTTTGACAAATGATTGATTCTTACAAATATGTGTATGTTTTTATAGATTTCTTGTTCTTATTAAATTATTGTTATGCACTTCTTTATTTTATTTTTCAGTTTTTATAATACTAAAGGGTCCGCCAAATAACTTCTTTTTTTTTTGAAAATGGCGCAAAACATCGAGTATGCTTCGGTTGTGTGGCACGTAGCGCCGTCCTGTTGAAACCAAATGTTGCCAATATCCTCCTCTTCAATTTTTGTGAACAAAAATTCATTGAACATGGCCCGATAACGATCGCCATTGACTGTAACGGCCACTCCTTGCTCATTTTCGAAAAATGGCCCAATTATGCCTCTGGACCAAAATCCGCACCAAACAGTGACTCGTTTTGGGTGTATCGGCTTTTCAATGTATGCGTGCGGGTTTTCTGTGCCCCAAATGCGACAATTTTGCTTGTTTACTACCCGCCAAGATCAAAATGAGCTTCATCTGAAAAGATGATTTTTTGGCAAAATCGGCATCTTCTCTAAGTCGATCGCAGGCCCACTTAGCGAAGCGTATACACAACCATATTCGTTCAGCGGAAGGATAAAACTAATTATGTTTCAAATCAGACATGAGCTAAGTGTTACCATTCACGAAATAAGCACAAGTTGAAAAAAAAAACGTTACATGGCGGACCCTTTATTTGGACCTTTTTGTTCAATTATTTTACAAGGACCTTTGAATAGCTTATCTATCTCCTTTTTTTAAATTTGATTCATTTACATAAGATTGATTATTACATAATTTATTTTTATTTTGTTCTAAATTTTCTTTGGCTTTTTCATGAGCATATTTAAATTTCATCTTAAATTCATTTACATAATTATCAATGTTATAAATATATTCTTTATTTGTTATGATTTCACAAGGTAGAGCACATATTTTTCCATACACTAATTCAAATGGTGAGTAATTTGTAGTACTGTTTGTGTGGTGTAGTATTGTATGTGAAGTGTAGTAAGGAAGTAATTCTTCCCAGTCGTCTTTTCCGTCTGTTGGCATTAAGTAGTCGTTTAGAACTCTATGGTTTCTTTATACCTACTGAGCCTAAGGTTTCATGGTGATATGGTGTAGACGTAGTTTTTTTTATTTTTAGTAACTTACAGATATTTATTAATAGTCCATTAGCAAATTCTGTACCTTTGTCTGTTTTTAGTTTCCTAAAACAACCATGTTTCAAAATGAATTTTTCCACAATAGTTTTTGCTACTGAAACGGCATCTTTCGTGACTAATGGAACTGCTTCAATGAATTTTGTTAGTTCACTTATATCCATTCGATCTTCTAAGTGGTCCTACTGTATCTACTGTTATCACTTCAAATGATGTTAACTTCATTACAAATCTTATAGTAGGTACGGGGCATTTAGATTTTCCTGAGAAATAATTCCGAGACGCATTTTGACTTCGATATTCAAAAGAGTATCAATACACGAGCCGAAAACCACATTTTTTTTTTTAAAGGTGATTTTTATTTTCACACGTAACTTGCGTATTTTCGATCCTAGAAAAAACAATTGTAGCACAAACTTGTAGCAAATTGAATTTCCTACAAACAAATGTTGAGTAACTTTCTTCAAAATTCACTCATTTTAAAAAGTTAGAGTGCATTTTATTTAAAAAGTAAGAGTGGATTTTATTATAATCCTCATATCTTTTTTGTAACAAGGAAGATAATAATATTATTCTAAAAGTTGTAGATCCTTCAATTATCTATATTTTTTGCCTTGACAGTTTTCTAATACGAACCACGGTTCTCGCTCTGCAGCGCATATAAGTTGGAGAAATCCATGTTCTAATGAAATAACGCGAAGACGAATTTGGCTTTGTTTTTTCGAAATAACGAAATGGTATCACCACACGACATGAGAGACTCATTTTACACAGTTCTTCAATGTAATTAAAACCCGTCATTTTGTTTTCAAGGTTTTTTTTTAAGTATTTCGCACTAATTAACTATTAAATGAAACACTCTGTTTTTTAAAAAAAACAACATCAATACAATTTTTATTTAATTAATGTAAAGAATGAGTGAACATGATGTTTCTTCAAATGGTTCTTATGAACTGAGCTCTCAGATCATGCTCATGATGATCTTTTTGTTAGGTTTATTTCAAATTATGCTTACTCAGCAGACTCTGTCATTTTTAAGATAAAGAATAGGGATGGTTGGTGTAATTAAATTGTAGCCTATTATATTTGTTTACTTAAGGATGGTGAAACTCTGAATTGTTTACATTCATTCATTCATTGTATATTGGTTTGTCGTATCAACATCGACAATCTCATTTAACGATGGTATATTGGATTTTAACATAACTCCTCTTCCCTTAGATTTTCGTCTCCCGACGAATATATGTATTTTGTGACAGAGTATACCAAATAAACATATTACAATTAAAAAGGTCAATACAATATTAAAATAATTGATTTTTGAATTGGTCTGTAATTTATTTTCTATAACATTTATATGATCGAATTCTAAATCTACATTTAAGACACTTACATTTGATATAGTTTCATCAATACTTATCGGTTCATATATAAAATTTACATAATTTTTAAAAGTGTTATTCATTATTTTGATTTCACAATTTTCGAATTTAATTATAACATTATTTTGAACCTTTATTTCTTTTCGTTCATCACAATTACTAAGTATTGTTAGATTGGAATTTTTTATTACAATTATTCCATCTTTTATTTCATATATATTATTTTGTTTCAAATTTACTCTTTTCTTACATTGGGAACATATTTTATATTGTCTTAAATGTTTAAGTTCATTTTTGTTTTCATCAAAATATATTTTCTTATTAATTAAAAGTTTTGTTGGTTCTAATATCATTTCTTCTTTTATATTATTAGGTACTGGTAAAATAAGAGCTTCATGAAATGGGATAATATCCTTTGGGATTTGAATGGCAAAAATTATTTGATTGTCACCGAAGGTAGCGCTGCTAACCCTTATTTGTCTGAGTTTATCAAAATCTATGTTATATTCTTCTATCTCGTTAACTGACAAAATATTGTTGGTCAAAATACCTAGTCGGCTACTTAGTATGTTATTTTGAATTTTTTCTATTGTATGGTCGATCTGTTCGAGTCTATTTTATAATTGTAGGATAATAAGTTCCTCTTGGGATTTCGTTTTTGGAGATTCTAATGTGTTTCCTATTATTTGATTATATATTTGTTTTATGTTGGTTTGTAATTGGAGATTGATTTTTACTTGTTTATTATTATTTTGAATTAGTTCGTGAGAGGCGTCATTCAGTTCTCTAAGTTTTTCTTCTATGGATAATCTGTCTTCTTCATCCATCGTTCCAAATATAAATTTAAGTATGTTTCCTCCTAAATTGAACAGTCCTCTTTTCTGTCTTTGGTTGCCAGTTTTTTTGTAATTTTTAATTGTTTTTACTTGAGTTTTAACATCTTCTGTTTTGTAATAAATGTCAAGGGGTATAAACTTTGATTTATTTGTTTTATTCACTGTATTTTCAAATGTGTTAATTAGTAATTCAATGTCAGATATTTTGATAATGTGCACTATATTGCTATAAATGTCAACTATATTTTTATAACCGTATTTTATTATTGTATATCCATTTTCACTATTTAAATTTTCAATGTTTAATTTTCCACCTTTGGTAATCGTAAGAAATGTTAGCATTACTAGAATCAAATGAATTTTCATTTTGTTAGTTAAAGTAATAAAACTATAGAAGGGTTGGGGAATCACTTTCTACTCTCGGGGAGTTCTGATCTCTTATTTTTGCAAGTTCACTACGGGACTTATTCGTATAGATTAAATTATCTTTATTTTTAAAATCTGTTCGAGTTTTTCTTTCACGTTGAATATTGTTACTGTGTTGTTACTCAGTTGGAACGTATCTAAAGACTGGTTCAAGTTTATTCCTGTCAGCTCTTGGATTTCGAATGAAACCATGACTTCGTGTTTCAAGAAAGCTTTCGCGATTTTCGTTAAGTTTCGACATAATTTTTTCTTTACTCTTGTATAATGATTCATAAATCTTTTGTTTGTCACAATTGGCATAATGTATATCATATGGTGTATTTTTAGTAACACTATGGATAGATGTGTTATAAAGTCTTGTAGCGTGTGCTAAAGTCGTCCTAATTTCATTAGTATTGGGGTTAGTTTTATTTTGTAACAGTATTCGAACTTTTTGTTTTTAAGTTCGATGGAAAGATTCGATATCTGAATTTCCTGTATGAGAATTAACTTTTGTGAAATGATAGTTTATTTCTTCTTTTCTTAGAAATGTGATTATTCTTGGGGCATTGAACTCATTGTCAAGAATAAGCTTTTCGGGTTTCTTTGAATGACATATTATTTCAGCTATATTTTCTTCTAAAGTAATATGTGACACATTGGGAAGATATCGAATTTCTACGAATTTACTAAATCTATCTATACATGTTAAGAATTTAGTTTTTGCTGTTTCATATATATCCATGGACACAATTTCTCTTATGTCTTTTGGTGTTTCTGTTATATGGAATTTTTCTTTTATGGGATGCCTATCATATTTGTACATGCTACATATATTGCAAGAATTAATTATTTCTGTAATTAAATTACGAAGATTTTTGAAATATATTTTCTTTCTAAGACCTTGCCAATTTTCTTCTATACCTGAATGACTGTTTTCATGTTCATGATAGAGGCGTATTTGTTTAACTGCTTCCTCTTCTGATACGATATCTTTAGCAAAATATGAACATTTATAGAACTTTATTCTAGTACCATAAAGATTAAGTAATTTTTGTTGGAATGTGTTATACTGGGAATCATCTAAATTTGTAAAAATACCTGTAGGCTTATGTGCTATATAGGTTTTAATTATCTCTTCAAAGTTTTCTTTATTGACAGCTTCAATTCCTACACTAAGTCGAGTTTTTCCTATTAATGTTTTCATTTTTATTTTATCTCCCAATTCAAGAATAATTTGTTGTGAGCATATATTTACTGCACAATCTTTAATAAAAAAGTGATCGTTTGCTTGCTCAAGTTGAGAATGAATGGTGGGAACCATAGAATTATTACCAGCCATATTTATTTCTCTAGAAAGAAAATCTGCTACTGTATTATTTTTTCCTTTTATATAGTATATTTGAAAGTCATACTCTCCTAATTGAAGAATCCATCGTTGAAGACGACTTGAAATATCTTTTCCTAAATTTTTAGTTTGTAACCATTTCAGAGGTTGATGATCTGTTTTAAGATCGAAGGTTTTCCCGTATAAATAAGGTCTTAAATATTTAATTGCCCAAACAATAGCTAACAATTCTTTTTCCGTTGTGGAATAATTACGCTCATGTTCATTGAGAGTTCTTGATATGTAGCTTATCGGATGAGTATCTTGCGAAAGGACAGCTCCAATTGCATGGTTACTAGCATCTGTAGTAACACAAAATTTCTTGTTAAAGTCTGGATATGATAATATGGGTTCCGTAGTTAAATATTCTTTCAAGTCCTCAAATGCCTTAATATATTCTGAATCACTTGCATTGATTTTTGCGTTTTTCTTAAGACACTTAGTTAAAGGTAATGCAAGTTTTGCATAATCCTTTATGAACTTCCTTAGTAGTCTTTGGAATATATATATTTTTAATTGCTTTGATTTTATCGGCATTAGGTTTTACACCATCAGAAGTAATAGTATGACCTAAAAATTGCGTCTCTTTTCTTAAAAAATTACATTTGTCGATTTGAATTTTAAGATTGAAATGTCTAAGCTTTTGAAATATTAAATTAAGATTTATCATGTGTTCTTTGAGTGAAGTTGAAAATACTAATATGTCATCTAAACAGACAACACAAATTTTATTTATGTATTCTTCCAATACTTCATTCATCATGCATTGGAATGTTGCCGGTGCATTCTTAAGTCCGAATGGCATGCGCAAGAACTCATAATGTCCTGAAGGCGTTGAGAAGGCGGTCTTCTCTATGTCCTGGGGATCGTTTTTTATTTGGTGGAAACCTTTGGCTAAATCCAAGGTGGAAAAATATTGACATCTACCTAATTTATCGAGTAGATCGTCTATATTTGGAATTGGGTGTTTAAATTCAATTGTTTTGTCGTTGAGCTTTCTATAATCAACAACAATTCGCCATTTTTTCTTGCCAGAATTATCTTCTTTTTTAGGTACCACCCAGATCGGTGATGCATAAGGTGAAATACTTTTTCTTATAATTCCATCTTCAAGCATTTGAGAAATTTGTCTACTTATCTCTTCTTCGTGTACTTTAGGATATCTATAAATTTTTTTATATACTGGTGCGTCATCAGTCGTTTTTATTTTATGCATTGTTTGTGTCGTAGAACTTAGTTTATCTCCTTCTTTATAAAAAAGGTCACTATTTTTATGGAGGAACTCTTGAAGTTCTCTTTGTTCTTCAAGATTTAAATCATCAGATATTAATTGTTTTATACTCAAGTGATTTACGCTCAAGTGAGTTATGTCTATATATTCATATGGACATTGTTTTTCCTCGTTATATTTTTCAAATGGAATTTTATTTTTATTTATTTCAACATAGCCTTGCTTAAAATCTATGATGGCTTCAATTGGTTTGAGTACATTAGTACCTAGAATACCATCGAATTTTTTATTTTTAAAGTCTAATAATTTCCAACACATTGTGGATCCATATTCTTTGAATTCCACAGGTAATGGAGTTATTATTTCTTCACTTATATATGTTTTAGTGTCTACGGTATTTATAGATAATGGGTTACTTAATTTTATTCTTTTATAATTAATTAATTTATTTGTATTTAGAAGGGATATGGAAGCACCCGTGTCTACTAAAATTTTTAGAAATTGGTTATCGATTCTGATTGTTATTATGGGAAGTGTCTCGACTTCCCTGGGTAAATAAAATTTACACTTGATTCTTCGGTTGCAAGGGGGTTAGTATCAATAACTTCAACGGGGTCAGTATTATTAACGTCCATTGGACTAGGATTATTTCTATATTGATAAGATGGATTAAAACCGAATCTGTAATTAGCGTTAGGATTACGGTTACCCAAAACTTGCTGATTATTTGCACGAACTTGCGCAGAATTATTTATATCAATTCTAGGTCTATAATTTGAATTATAAGTATTGTTGTATTGTCCGTTCGGTACATATGGCTTAACTTGCCGTTGATTATTTTGTTGTTGTGTATTTTGTCTGAATGGATTACGGTGAGTTTGAATTTGGTTGTTATGTCGGTGAGAGTCATTTTTATGTTGATTAGAGTTATCTGAATTTGAATTCTTATTTTGGTAATTTTGTTTTCCTATGTCATTTTGTCTTGTATGTGCTTTTTCTTCATTTAAGAAACCTGCTGATGTGAGTTCATGTAAACATAACTCTATAGTTGATGGTTTTAATGCATATAAGACCGTTCTCATATGCTGTGGGAGTTTTTCTTTAAAAGTTTTTAAAGCTATTTCAATATTTCTTTGTAAATCTTGTTGATTACCTTCCTGTAGGCACTTTTGATTTAATAAACTCAGAGTCTTTTGTATATAATTATAAAAGTTATAAACGTCACCTCGGTATTGAGCATTTCTTAGAAGTTGGTTTGAAGATTTAAACCCTGAGAAATTTAATATTAGCATTGATTTTATATCTAACCATCTACTTAAGTGGTTATGTATTTCACTTGCTTGCCTGGCTCTGCCAGTAAGCTTACTTTTTACAATATTCATGCACATTGTTTGTGCTTGATGATTATACAGGTTTAAGGTGGGAATAATGTCATCAACATTGGCAAGGAAGATAGGAAGATCTTCTTTGCGGCCGTCGAAACATTGAATTTTTTCCAAATATTTTAATGGATTTAAATTTAAACGTAAATTACCAGGTTGGATAACAGGTTGTTGTGGTGCTCGTTGGCCTGCTTGTTGTGCTGCTTGTTGTGCTGCTTGTTGGGCTGCTTGTTGTGCTGCTTGTTGGGCTGCTTGTTGTGCAGCTTGTTGCTGTTGTTGGGCATTCATGATGCGATTTTATTATTATTTTTTTTTTTTTTTTATTATTATTTCTTTGTCCAGGTGTAAGTATTGAAATATTTTAGTGTATTTTTTTTTTTTTATACACTTAAAGTTCTTTATATATTTTCTTTTTGTTATTAACTATAGGTATTTGTTAATATTCAGTTAACAACCATTTACAGGTTTTTTTTTTTTTTTTTTTTTTTTTTGTATTATTATTTTTGGGTTAATTTTCGATTAACACTCCCGCATTGTTTTTTTTTATATATATTAATTGTTCTCGGTTCCTCTACGGATATTGAAATATGAGAATTTAATTCTTCTTGAATTTCCCGATTTCACAATTATCATTTATTTAACATATGCGGTTCGACCACTAGATAGGATTTTTATTTATTAATTTACTTTTAATATTTGTTAATCCTATCCTACCGACTGCGCCAATTAACTATTAAATGAAACACTCTGTTTTTTAAAAAAAACAACATCAATACAATTTTTATTTAATTAATGTAAAGAATGAGTGAACATGATGTTTCTTCAAATGGTTCTTATGAACTGAGCTCTCAGATCATGCTCATGATGATCTTTTTGTTAGGTTTATTTCAAATTATGCTTGCTCAGCAGACTCTGTCATTTTTAAGATAAAGAATAGGGATGGCTGGTGTAATTAAATTGTAGCCTATTATATTTGTTTACTTAAGGATGGTGAAACTCTGAATTGTTTACATTCATTCATTCATTGTATATTGGTTTGTCGTATCAACATCGACAATCTCATTTAACGATGGTATATTGGATTTTAACATAACCCACTCGGGTAGATTTAGATTTTATACACCTTGCTGCATTCAAGTGGTTCCCCGAAACCGGAGGAATGAATTCGTAGGTATTAACAAACATAATACAGGTCAGGTACTTAGTTATTTCTAAAAAACTAACAAAGAAGTTTTCATTTAATAAACAAGTCACATTTAATTTGTTGTTTGTTGTTTCTCTTTTTTTTCATAAGATCTGTTAGGAATCAAATCGGTCAGTTATTTTAACTTGCGATAGGTACTTCAGGGCATGTTAAGGATTCGGAAAAAAAACGATCTCGGTATTTTAATCAAAACTGACAAAAAAAATGATATGACGGATATAATAATATCCAACCTTACTTTTTTGAACAAAATGCACTGTAACTTTTTAACATGAGGGAATTTTGAAAAAAGTTACTTAACACTTTTTTTAGGAAAAGGAAATTTGCTACAAGTTTGTACTACAATTGTTTTTTCTAGGATCAAAAATACGCAAGTTAAGTGTGAAAATCAAAATCACCTTCAAAAACAAAATGGAGGCCAAATGACACTAGGTGCAATTGTGAAAAATGTAGTTTTCGACTCGTATACTGATAATCTTTTGAATATCGAAGTCAAAATGCGTCTCGGAATTATTTCTCAGAGCACCTTATAATGAAATCTAAATACCCCGTACTATTACAACTATTTATATATTTTCTAACCATCTTATTCATATTTTTCCATACATATTTTTGCTTAAGCTTTGCTATACACTTTCTTATACTAATATGTCCTATATAAAAAAAAAACAAAAAAAAAGGTTTATAAAATAAAAATATTAAGATAAAAATAAAATAAAATATAATTAAATATGAAAAATAAATAAATTTTTATGGATTTTAATACGTTAGACAACTTATTGCAAAACTTAAAAAAAGCACCAAATAGAACCTACTCCACAGACCATATACAAAAAATCAATAAACAAATAGACAATATATGGCTACAAATAACAAAAACAGCAGAACTAAACAGATCTAACAGTTGAACAGATACAAACCTTTTTACAGACGATGGACAAGAACTTAAGAACGAAATGGCGAATTTTGACCTAGTAACTGCTACTAAAGTCATCCCTGAATTTCAAGGTTATTACAAAGATTTAAACAACTACTTAGGTTTAATTTATTTCTACCATAGCACTCTAAAGGATGACACATAAAAAGAAATTTTAATAAAATTTATTTTAGCCACCAAACTCTCAAAAAACATTAAAAATAAAATTCAAACTGAGAAAACTCCAACAAAATTTGATGATTTTAAAAATACTTTAAAATCTGCATTTACGTCCAACAAAACTGCGTCAAGATTGCATAGTGACATTGCAAAATGTTATCAAGGTAATCAAACAATTCCGATCTTTGCATCACGTATAGAATCATTGCTAGCTCCTTTGAATGATTTTCAGATTTCTGAGCAAGGAGATGAGCACATAGAAGTTATAGTAAAATTAAATGATCTAATAGGAATGACGGCTTTCAAGAATGGTTTATCAGAACCATGCAAATCGCCATAACAGCTGTAAGACCGCTGAAGCTTGCAGAGGCTCTACGAGTAGCATTAGAAATAGACCCAGGTCGATCAAACCAAATTATGCATGAGGTAGAAGAAATAATAGAAATTTTAACAGTTTTTTTCAAATTAAAACACCTCATACCAAAACAACAACCGAAATTTTAACCAAAACAGGGGTCAGACCAACAACAGAGGGCAACACAGAGTACAATGGAATTTAGATAGAAGAAATTCTCAGGGAAACGGGTACGTCCCTGGACAACAAACCCCGGGGCTAATGTCCAGAAGAAGATAATCCACACACAAAATCAGAAGGACATACGAATTATATAAAAATTAAAATAAAAGCTAAAAATCAACCGATAAGTTTATTAATAGACACGGGAGCTGATATTTCAATAGTTAAAAAAATTATAATAAGTATTAATAGAATAGAGTATAACAAAAATTGTGAAATAAATGGTATATCCGAAGAATCAATATTAACTATAGGTATCTATAACAAAAATTGAATTAAACATACAAGATATGAAAATGGAGCATACATTTAGTGTAACTAATGATATTTTGAATTTAGCAACAGATCGAATACAAGGTAGAGATTTCTTATTAAAACACAACTGTAAAATTGACTATGAGACATGTGTGCTGATTATCTGATTGAATGAAGAAGAAATAATATCTATTACTAATGAATATGAACACAAGTGACATTCACAGTGATATCAGAATACCACCCAGAACAAAGATAATTCATAAAATTGATTTAGATTTAAAGGAAGATAGTATAATTTATGGGAAGGAAATTAAGAAGGGAATATTTTTAGCAAACTCATTAATACCAGCAATAGGAAATAAACATATCAAAATTCTAAATACAACTGACAACGAAATAACAATAAAATATATCTCATTAGGAGTAGAACCAATTTCCAACTATGAAATAGTACAGTTTAAAAACAACTTAGTAGATAAAGACCGATTTAAGAAAATTGAAAATGAAATAAAAGTTGACAGTTTAGATAAAGACGCAAAAACAGAAATTTTAAACATATGCAAGCAATTTCAAAATATATTTCACCTAGAAGGAGAAATACTAACTAAAAATAATTTTTATGAACAAAACATGACAACTGTAGATAAAACACCAGTATACAAAAAAAATTACAGATTGCCTCATGCGAATTTGAATGAAATAAAAGATAAAGTTGAAAAGTTAATAGATGAAGATATAGTTGAACCATCTACAAGTCAGTATAACTTAATAATAGTGCCAAAGAAAAGCGCAGCAGGTAATAAAAACTTTGCACGACTGGGTACACGAACTTGCTCTTATGCGCGGTCACATTGTGGTTCTATAGTCTGAAATAAATTAGCTATGGGAGTCTATATTTTATCCACTTGCCAAAACTTAGTTTAGCTGCAGGTGGTATTATGTGAGTATACAAAAATTAACAATATAGCCTAGTGTTGCACTATGCAATATGCATAAAAGGAAATTATATTATTTAAACTGGTAAATTGTTTTAAGTCAACGGAATTAGAAAGAAATTGATTGAAATACTTTAAATCTGTTTTAACACAACGCGATGTACACCATCGGTCAGCCATCAGCCGAATAGGGGGAATAACATGTAGCATACGAAAACATGCACGTGCCGTAACTATTCGGGAATGGTGGAAGTGTGATCATAGCCTCTTCGCGGCGGCCGCTAGAAACAAGCCTTTAAAAAGGTTTGGCTAATATGACCGGGCTGGTTCCACAGGTTGGCAACAGGTTAATTCCCTGTTCCGTAAAACTAAAATAATTTCGAGACCAACAACAAGCCTCGGAAACGGACTGATCTCACGGCGACAACCCACGCAAAGAAAACGGAAAAACGATTTACGAATTTTCTTATGGAACGTACGATCGCTCTATAGAGCTCGAGCTGCTCAGCAGCTAGCTGATGCCCTGTCAAAATATAAAGCTGACATAACAGCACTTCAAGAAATAAGATGGACAGGGAATGGTGTTCTACAGAAGAAAGATTATGACTTATACTACAGCTGTCATACAAAACACCATGTGCTCGGGGTAGGCTTCCTAGTCGGCGAAAAAATGAAGTCTGCCATCATCGGCTTTAACGCTATAAGCGAAAGGCTATGCACCCTTCGCGTGCGAGGCAAATTTAAGAACATCAGCCTCATTAACCTTCACGGACCTACGGAGGAGTCCTCAGACGAAGAAAAAGAGACTTACTACGAACAAGTCGAGAGGGCCCTCAATGCCTGTCCAAGGTATGACGTAAAAATCATCCTTGGGGATTTGCATGCAAAAATAGGTCGGGAGCCGGTATTCAGGCATTACGCAGGCACCCATAGTTTGCATGAGAACACTAATGACAATGGACTTCGAGTCTTGGAATTGGCAGCATCGAAAAACATGGTCGTTGCGAGTACCAGGTTCCCGCGTAAAGATATCTACAAAACCACCTGGGTATCACCTGATGGAGTCACTCGTAACCAAATTGACCACGTGTTGATAGACCGTCGCCACTACTCGAACTTGATGACGGTACGAACGTACCGAGGTGCCAATATCGACTCGGATCACTATCTTGTTGGTATGGTTTTCCGAGGGCGGATTGTCTTGCGAAGACGTATTGCATCCGCCGATCAGGTTCGAATCAACACGGTTGCTCTGCGCAATGAAAACACCAGTAACACCTTTGGTAATGCGTTAGAACTCGCCCTAGAACTGGGTAGAGTAAGTCCTGGAGCCAGTATGCTGGGCGTAGATGAGAAGTGGACACGCCTTAAGAATACTGTCATTAGTACTGCCAACTCCATCTTAGGCAGCAGTCGTAGAAATCGGAACGACTGGTTTGATGATGAATGCAAGCTAGCGACTGAACGTAAGAATGTTGCGTACCGAGCAATGCAACAATCTCATAGAACGCGGGCACGCGAAGACGAATATAAAGAGCTCAGAAGAATTGAAAAACGGCTTCACAGAAAGAAAAAATCAGCCTGGGATTATAGAGCTATCACGTTGTTGAGTACCGCCTATAAGATACTCCAACCACAGACCCACTGCCAAACTCTCTTGTGGTGACGTTAAATAACATCATCATCATCATTGGCTCGACAACCGGGGTCCGGTCCTGGCCTCCTTCAACAAGTCTCTCCACCCATCCCGGTCTCGAGCCGCCGCCATCCAGTTGCGCACCCCAAGGCTCCGGGCGTCCTGGTCTACGCCATCTCTCCAGCGCAAGCATGGTCTACCACGCTGTCGTCTACCATAGAATGTACCACAAAGAACTTTCCGAGCAGGTTCCTCTTCGCTCATGCGAGCTAGGTGCCCTGCCCACCGGAGTCTACCGAGCTTAATTTTTGTCACGATATCCGCTTCAAGGTAGATTGCGTACAATTCATGATTGTACCGTCTCCGGAATCGTCCCTCCTCACATATGGGGCCAACATTTCTCCTTAAGACTTTTCTCTCGAACGCGGCTAAAAGATCGGAGTGCCTTTTGCTAAGCACCCAAGTCTCGGATCCATATGTGAGATAGACTATAGTAGGCTCTGTTGGATTTGAGAAGCCGCCCGCGTATTTCTTCTTCTATATTGTTATCGGCTGCTACTATTGACCCAAGGTATTTAAAGGATTGCACCACTTCAAATTCGTGCTCCGCTACCTTGATTGTTTGACCAACTGTTCCTCTCGCATTCGACGCCACCATGTACTTTGTTTTACATTTACTAATGTGCAGCCCCAAATTTTGTGCTGCCTGCTTGATATGGTCGAAGGAATCATGTACAGCTTGCTCGGTTCTTCCGATGATGTCGATGTCGTCTGCGTAAGCCAGTATCTGGCTGGACCTGTTGACGATGGTCCCTCTTGTTGCCGTGCCAGAGTCACGGATTGCTTTCTCCAACGCCAGGTTGAAGAGGAGGCAGGCCAAACCATCCCCTTGTCGGAGTCCATTAAAGATGTTGATTGGTTTGGATAGCAATCAGGCTATTTTTACTTGGCTTTTTACGTTGGTCATGGTTAACCTACATAGTCGTGTCAATTTATTTGGGATGCCAAATTCGCTCATGTCTTTGTAAAATTCTACCCTGGCTATGCTATCGTAGGCGGCCTTAAAGTCTATAAACAGATGGTATGTTGGGATGTTAAATTCTAAACATTTTTCCATCGCCTGCCTTAGGGTAAAGACCTGATCAGTTGTTGATTTGCCTGGAATGAAACCACACTGATATTGTCCGATGATGGTTTTAGCGTATGGGGTTATCCGGTCTTGTAGGATAGAGGAGAGTATCTTATAGGCGGTACTCAACAACGTGATAGCTCTATAATAGCTGCACGTTGTGACATCTGCCTTCTTATGTATGGGGCAAATTATACGGACGGACGGATTGGTAGAACTTCCGCGCCTGGTGCGGACCTCGCTCACGGTTTTTCTCTATTTCACAGATTATGTTCTTCTCCCAGGCTGATTTTTTCTGTCTGTGAAGCCGTTTTTCAATTCTTCTGAGCTCTTTATATTCGTCTTCGCGTGCCCGCGTTCTATGAGATTGGTGCATTGCTCGGTATGCAACATTCTTACGTTCAGTCACTAGCTTGCATTCATCATCAAACCAGTCGTTCCGATTTCTACGACTGCTGCCTAAGATGGAGTTGGCAGTACTAATGACAGTATTCTTAAGGCGTCTCCACTTCTCATCTACGCGCAGCATACTGGCTCCAGGACTTACTCTACCGAGTTCTAGGGCGAGTTCTAACGCATTACCAAAGGTGTTACTGGTGTTTTCATTGCGCAGAGCAACCGTGTTGATTCGAACCTGATCGGCGGATGCAATACGTCTTCGGAAGGCAATCCGCCCTCGGAAAACCATACCAACAAGATAGTGATCCGATTCGATATTGGCACCTCGGCACGTGCGTACCGTCATCAAGTTCGAGTAGTGGCGACGGTCTATCAACACGTGGTCAATTTGGTTACGAGTGACTCCATCAGGTAATACCCAGGTGGCTTTGTAGATATCTTTACGCGGGAACCTGGTACTCGCAACGACCATGTTTTTCGATGCTGCCAATTCTAAGACTCGAAGTCCATTGTCATTAGTGTTCTCATGCAAACTATCGGTGCCTGCGTAATGCCTGAATACCGACTCCCGACCTATTTTTGCATTCAAATCCCCAAGGATGATTTTTACGTCATACCTTGGACAGGCATTGAGGGCCCTCTCGACTTGTTTGTAGGTCCGTAGGTCCGTAGGTCCGTGAACGTTAATGAGGCTGATGTTCTTAAATTTGCCTCGCACGCGAAGGGTGCATAGCCTTTCGCTTATAACTTTAAAGCCGATGATGGCAGACTTCATTTTTTCGCCGACTAGAAAGCCTACCCCGAGCACATGGTGTTTTGTATGACAGCTGTAATATAAGTCATAATCTTTCTTCTGTAGAACACCATTCCCTGTCCATCTAATTTCTTGTAGTGCTGTTATGTCAGCTTTATATTTTGACAGGGCATCGGCTAGCTGCTGAGCAGCTCGAGCTCTATAGAGCGATCGTACGTTCCATAAGAAAATTTCCGTTTTCTTTGCGGACGTTAAATAACGCCTTACGAAATAAAGCCTTATGTGGGGTAGGTATGGGGGACAGGATGCCCACCTGCAACCCCCCCTGCTTGGCTCACTATAGGATTTTGAGTAGGTGCGAAGGTGGTTATATGCAATTTTTTTTTTTTGATTTAAAGAAACCTCACTGTTTCAAGCAAATTCAAAACAAAATCTATTACTTCAAAATAACAATTTGCTTGAAGCAGTGAGGTTTATTTAAATCCATAAAAACTTTGCATATAATCAACCTTGCACCTACTTCAAATCCTATAGTGAACCAAGGAGGGGGTGGCATACGTATTTCACTGTTTATATGCCGTAAACTTTATATTTTTGTCTAAATTTAGAATTTGTTTGGCCGGAAGTTATAGTTTCTTACTTTAAGTCCAGTCAAGGAAGGAATAATATATGCGAAAAATCATGTAGTCTCGGTTATTATTTTAAAGGGTAGGGGTTAACCCCAGGTACAACATACCAAAATTCCCCTGATTAAAATGGTAATATGCACTTTCCATGCATTTTTATAGTTTTTTTGGCAAATTTTTAATCTTTGATTTATAATTTAACAGCAGGTGTGCAAATTAAAATTTGTGTTGTGCAAATTCAATTTTAGTATCTATTATAAATTTAAAAAAATTAAGAACAGTCTAAAATTCAATTTGGTTAGTGAAATATTGCCATTTTAGTCAGGCATGGAAAGTGCATTTTTGTAGTTTCTTAGAAAATTTTCAATCTTTGATTTATAATTTAACCGGAGGTGTGCAAATTCAATTTTAGTATTATAAATTTTTAAAAATTAAGAACAGTTAAAAATTCTATTTGGTTAGTGAAATATTTCCATTTTAGTGAGGCATCGAAAATACGTTTTTGTTTGTTGTTTTGATTAATTCAGTTAATTCAATTAAATCAAGTTGTCTCGATCAGTACATTTAAGAAGGAGATTTCTTTTGTCACATCCATCTATTGAATAGAATCACTGAAATATTTTTGAGCGTTCATCTTTAGTAATATATATTATATTTGCATTGAAAAGTGCATTTTTTTCACAATCTTTCGTAGTTTTAACTTTAGTGAAGATAAAATACCCTGTCCTTTTTCCCGAAGTTGCTTTATTCTATTGCGCTTCCAGGTGGGTTCTTTTCGTCGCCTCTTTCTAGTTGGTTCTAAAGATAAGTATTGTAACAATTATTGCTCGCATCTAAGGCCTCTGTAAAGAAAAAACAACATTAACTGAAAAACAAAACTGACATGATCTGGGAGAGAGACAGCTGCTGTGAGGGAGATAGAAGACAAGAAGAAAAACGTGGCCGCAAGAAAGTTGGCGCGCAGAAGATTGGCAGATTTTGTTGGATTATATCCATTTTTGACTAGAAGAATAAAGAATTTATTAAGTCTGTTTTTTGTATCTTTTAATTCGAAAAGTTCATCTTAAGAACTTACCACAGCGTAACAATTGGTGTCAGGTGTGGGGTAAACTGCGATCGATATCTTAACAGAATCTTTTCCACGCTAAAATCGTGACAGAAAATGAAGATATGGCAAACAGATTGCAGCACATTCTTCTAAAAATGGATGAACAAATGAAACTACTTACTGAGCAGTCCACTGTAGTGGATGGTCTTCAGTCCTTGTTGGAAGACATAAACACTCGGGTTGCACAAGTTGAATCATCTCAACAGAAATAAATTAACAATTCAAGGAATCTTCTTTCTAATCATTCTACTCCCACAGGTAACACTGAACGAGTACCCACGCAGGCTGTAGATAGTGAAAATACAGCTCAAAATTTCTCCATTCATGGAGTACCTATTGCAAGTTCGACCAATGTTCGAGGGCCGTCATCAAATGGTCAAAATTTTCGTTTGGCTGTGCTGATTCTGAGCAAAGAGATTCTATTAATAATGAGTCACCAACTGTTCTAATTCCATCTACCACACTGCCGTCAGTCCATAATCTAAGTACTGCTCCTTTGACTCTTTCACAACAAGTCACCCATGCGTATACCACTAGCCTAATTATTGGGGCACCACAGCACCTCAAAATAAATCCCCGCGAGTTTGATGGAAAAACTCCATGGCACTCATATCGTCTACATTTCGATGCAGTTGCAAGGGTGAACTGCTGGACCACTGAGCTGAAGGCGCTATAGCTTGCGGGCTATCTGCGGGGAACGGCGTTGGATTATTTTGATACGCTTCAACCGCATGTCCGAGACGATTTTACTTGTTTGGATATGTGCTTAGGTCAGCGATTTGGCAACGAATATGAGCAATTGACGGCTCATTCTGAGCTACGTGGGAGGGTCCAGAAATCAAAAGAATCTCTAAATGAGTTGGCGACTGACGTTCAGCGTCTAGTTTATTTGGCCTTTCCAAAGACCAAAGACCGAATTTCGTTAGCACAATTTATAGATGGAATTGGAGCAAAGAGTGAGGGATTCAGCTCCCGATACGTTAGAAAAGGTCCTATCCTCAGAAGTCCGTGTAGAAGCAAGCCGTGCAGCTACCCGATCAAGCCGCCGACAAATAAGAGTTGCAGAGGTTATGCTTTCCGACACTGAAGATTTATTTCTCGAATTGCAGTCGGGAAACGAACACCGCGCAGCCTAAGGGGGCAAAAGCTGTCGCGAATAAGACCAAAAGCTCCCAAAGAAACGAAACAACCCAGCATTCCCACTCCAAGTTATGATAAGAAGTCTGCACTGTCAATACGAGAGAAAGGAATCAGCGGGAAAATTAAATTCATCCATCGGACTGGCTATGGATTTGTTCGAAGGGATGACAATAATGAGGTGGTATATTGACCATGCAGTGAGCTACGAAAAAAACCCTAAATTTCGACAAGTGGGGCAAGCTATTTCTTTCGATCTCGAAGCAGCCCGAGTTGGCCCTCGTGCTATCAACCTTAAAATTCCTGTAGACACAACTCAACCTAGTGTGATAGGTACTCTAACTTCAGACAATTCTAATAGTGACTTCAACCTTGAAAAACTATACAAATAGCCTAAATAATCTCGTCATCCAGATTAAAATTAACGAGGTTACCTGCATCGCTATACAGGTGCTACCCAGAGAATCCTTCATCCCTGAGTCGTTAACAACTTTCTGCGTCGGCATTCGTGTGAAATTAATTTAAAACATAAAACTTTGCAGGTTGGCGGAGAAACAATTTATTTAAACCAGGCAAACACTCAGCAGTCTTTTGCTTCAAATGCCTGTAACACTAGACTTGCTGCTTTATCAGACTGTTGGATTACTCTGATAACTTCTGAACCCGATAAGCACACCATACTCGCCACAGCAGTAAATGCAACGAAAAAGATCGATATCCCACATTTTGTGTCCCATGTGCAACAGGGCGCATGTCTGCGTCACCATCAGAGGAGGAAGTTTGGATTCCCAAAAATACAACTTTCGCTCTTATCGAATCAAAACCAGAGATATTTAATTGTGGACATTTAACAGAGAATTTAACCACATTAGCTGATCTGTCACTACTTGCTATTCAAGAAATGCTTAACAAAAGTGCTCTGAGTCTTACCAATGAAGAACAAACAAGATTAGAAAAACTAGTTTTCTAAAACCATTCTGCATTTGCAGATCCTAAATTCAACACAAAATGTACTTCTCAGATTCAGCACCACATTAATACGGGTGATACGAGTCCCATAAAGCAACCACCCAGTAAGTTGCCACTTGAACGCAGAGCAGAAGTGTTAAGTGGCCGGGTTGCGTAAGACATCACCATAATAGGATTACCTTATAAAATAACATGCAAAATAATAATAAATATAAAAAAAAAAATAAAACTAATCATACTAAAGGGTTTTCCAATAAGAGGGATATTTTGATATTCAAAGAAAAATGGCATTTTTTGAGACAAATGATCGGATGTTTATTTCATTATAAAGAGGAAGATATGCCGTTAATAATGAAACACAACATCAGCCAAATGGCCGCCACGACCACGCTTACAGGACCATATCCTTTTCATGAAATTTTCCATAACCAAATCGCAAAGTGGCTGCCCTATGTCCTCGATAGCCTCACGAATTCCATCTTTGAGGTCTTGAATCGAAGCTGGGCTGTTGGCGTAGACCTTATCTTTCACGTGGCGCCAAAGGAAGAAGTCGCAAGGTGTTAAATCACAAGATCTCGGTGGCCAATTGTGATCACCTCTTCGAGAGATAACACGGTCCGGAAACTTTTCCCGTAAAAGATCGATGGTTTCATTGCTTGTGTGGCACGTAGCGCCGTCTTGTTGAAAGTAAACGTTGTCCAGATCAATACCATCCAATTCCGGCCATAAAAAAATCATTAATCATCTCTCGATAGCGCAATCCTTTGACCGTAACTGTTGCTCCAGCCTCATTTTCGAAAAAGTAAGGTCCAATGACCCCGTCGGACCATAAACCGCACCAAACAGTCACGCGTTGAGAATGGAGAGGCTTTTCAACAATAACTCTTGGGTTTTCCGAGCTCCAGATGCGACAGTTTTGCTTGTTGACGTAGCCTCCGAGGTGGAAATGGGCCTCATCAGTCAAGATGATTTTTCGATGAAATTCCGGATCATTTTCATGCATTTCAAGGACCCAATCAGCAAAAAAAAAATGAAGATTAAATAAAATATCCTAAAGTTATTATAGTACATAGGAATGAAGATACAAACATCCATCCACCCGCAGCTATGGCGGGCAAGGCTTAGAATATTTGGTGTGGTGATGTTTACATCTTGACCTTCGTGTCCAAATAAATTGTATTATACTTACCTTTTTCCATTACTGTTATATTTAGTGTGCAGCAAAATCTGTAAAAATAAAATCAAAGATATTTTAATATTTTTTTTACCATTAAAATCAATAAAAATAAAAATACTTACCAAAACCTTGCCCATTTTCTTCCACGCGTTGATGCCATTTCATAATTTTATTACAAATAACTTTGACATTAGAAATTAAGAAGTTGTAATAGTTTTGTCTCCTTCTAAAAGGAGTAAGAGTGATAAGTTTTCTCAAGACGGCCATACTTTTACTGCGAATCGAGACTAATAAGTATTAACATCGCATTATTGAAATATTAAATGTTATAGATTTTTTTATAGCAAAACATAAAAATGGTAGGAAGGAAAAGATTTATGGTTGGTTGTTTTTAAAAGGATAAGAAATCAGTGGGTAGTTGCAATAAATAATATTATTCGAATGAATATTGATAAAAAGGTGATAATAATAATACTGTGCTATTAGTTATAAGATAGAAATAAGTTTGATAGTACAAAGTTAGTTAATAGCTGGACAATAGTATTAAATCCTAGCTTTATAAAAGAAGCCTGAAAGAGGGAAAAAGACAGAGGACAAATTTAAGATTTGGCTAGAAGTACCCAAGTAACATTTTTCCTCTCATAAGACGCTCCGAGAGCGCTACGAGACTTATTTTAGGGAGCTAAATGCACTCTTGAGGAGTTCTTCTAGATTCTTATAAGATTGTTAAAAGCCTTAAATGGCCTAGTTATGGGAGCCTCTTGATCCTATAGGAAGAGTTTTATTCTTCTTATGCGATTATAGACGCCGCTTTGTAAATCTAGTAAAGCTCTCTGAACTCTTCCTATGGGAGTGCGTCTCTTCCTACAGAAGTTGTTAAAAAGAGAACGAGTGTGTGTAAACTTAAAAAAACATATATCTTTCGCATTTTTAATTTCTTTTTTTGAAGAAGGTAGGCGAATAGTTTTTATGTGTGTTCGTGATTCTCTCATGTCAAAAAATAATGTGTTTTTTGGTGCGAGTATTTATCTCACAAGTTAATTGACGTATTATATTTGTAAAAATCATGGCATATGTAGGCTAAATTCTTGGTGCAATTAAAATTGCATCTACTAATTTAAACATTGTGCTTCGAAAAATAACAACGCGCTTCAAAAATTATGCATATTTAATATATTTTGTTATTAATTATAATCGTATTATAGGGTTACCATTAATATTTTTTTAGGTGCAAAAATCACCAAAGTATGTTTTTATACAGTTCACAAAATGCGATCATTCATATACCATATTTTTTTCCAATTACTGTCATTATCGTGCTTTTATGACAAAAATTGGATCTAGAGGTGTACAAAATATGACGCTTTTTCATTATTAAGATTTTCTGAAATTTTCCAATATATTTGTCATTAAAAACTGACAAAAACAACTGATTTTTAAAGATGCCATTTTACTTGTGTCGTGTTAATATACTGCTCTCACAAATTTTAAATAATGACATAACACAAAAAAGAATATCCCCGCTCATTCTTCTCTGGTATAGTAGCTGTATACTAAGTTATACAAATCCATTTTTTATACAACTAATATCATAAGCAAATAAGAGAAAACAAGATGAATATGACGTTTTGGTCAGAATGGAAAACAAAATATGATAATTCATTAAGAATATTTTTTTTAAGCTACGGTAACCCTCAAAATATAATGAAAACATTTTGTTCATATTGCAACATGGCTGCTGTTGATTAATACTTTAACTCTTGTTTTAACATCTCTATGAGATCTTTGGATGATGATGAAGTCCCATAAGAACGTTTGAGCTCCCAGAAGTGTCGCTCTCAGTAAATATAAATTTTCTCTGAGAGACAGTACTTTTTATGGGAGCTAAAATGCTCTTATGGGACTTAAATTTGACATTTAACTTTCAAACGCAACACATTTGTCTTTGGGGCGTTCCTTTTTATTGCAATTGCCAACTTTTATTAAAAAATTTAAATGAGAAAGCAAAAAATCGATAATTGTGTTAGATTAACATTTTGAAACAATGGAACTAAATTATAACCTAATAATTTTTCGAATAAAGTAACAATCAAAGTTAACTGGATATTGCTTGGTGTTATTTAAATCACTCCAAAGCTGATAACAGCCGATGCAACAACAATATATATATATATATATACCATAAACATTATGTGATACTCATGGTGATTTCCATTAGTACAATTAATAAGGTTGTTTCGATCAATTCTATCAAAATAATGCTTTTGAGATCGATTTTTCGGCAGATTGTTTCCTCTTTTTAATAATACTAATAATATTAACTACCTTAAGTTTGAAATGTGTGCTTTTTGTTTAGTATATTTCAGTGCTAAAAATTGTTGTTATAATATTTATAATCAAATTCACTACTACCCCGAAATTAGGTAAACAAACAAAAGAAAAAATCGAGCAAAGAAACTTGCTCGCAAAGAAAACAATCAAACTTTTCTTTGAAATCTAAAATTACATCTTCCACCGCCAATCAAATAACCAATCCGATAGAAACATGAACAGAAGCAAGTTTTGTGAACAAAAAGAACGCACTGTACAATTCAACTATAACATCTGTTAGTTTGATATTCAAAGCTGGCGTCGTAGCTCCTATTAGAATCTTGAAAAAAACTTATTTATGAATAGTCTCATTGAAGTATTATTATGGGATTATAAAGACTAAAAATGACGTTTAGAGTTTTAATTTCATAACGAGATACTTATGAGACTTAAATAGATCTAGATATAGCATTTAAGTACTTTCAAATTTAAAAAATGCTTAGCTCTTACAATAAAAATGCTATGAGACGAATTTGAGTTTCATAACAAGAGATTCATTCTTAAGTATAGCAATAGGATGTAAAAGAATCTTATGGGAGTTTTTTTCAGATTTGAAGAGCTTAACTCCGGGAGTTTGTTAGTTGGGTATCCATCTACCCTTGCAGTTATGAACCTATTATTTACCTAGAAAAACAAAGGAGAATTAAGTATATAATGGGGGTCTTTGTGGGCGTAAAGGCGAAGGGTAGTCATGACTTGTACTTTGAAGTCAGTTTGGTTGGTTTGAATTTTCTTCTGAAAAGAAAAAAAGTTTTCTCGAATTTATTTTTGTACTATACAAGAAAAATTCAAAATTTTTAACCGGAATACGACGAAAGTGTAGTTCCGTCTTAAGTTAAAAGTGAACAAAATCAAAGAAAACAGAAAAAAATCGAAAGTATAGCAAAAAAAAAAGGGAACAAGTGTTCCAAAATTACGAATTTTATTTTTGGAGTTCTGGAAGGCTTCTACAGATCCAAAGACGTCATACGAAAATCATATATAAATATATAAGATTTTTATTAATAAAGCAGAGGTATGTTATTTTTCAAAGGCGTAGATAAATAGTGCCCTAATTTGTGTTATGTTTGCCCGTCTAGGTACTCATTAGTGATCCTAGGAGCTCCGCAATAAGAGTGGACACAAGAAGTGCTTCTGCTCCCTAAATGGTCAAAGGTCCCCTATTTGCAATAACGCATAGAAAAGGCCTAGGAATTATATAGGATATCTCCAGGAAATATTAATGAATTATTTCAGCAGAATCTTATAAAAGATTAGGAGACAATACATATATATATACATATATAGTGAAGTGGAGAAGAATCTTGAAGATCGAGTGAAGATAAAGACAATTGAAACTGAAGAACTAAAGAACAAAAACAATAAAGTGTATCCCAGAGAAAGAAAAAAAAAGAATACATTTATTTAAATTAAGTTTAATGAAATCAAGAAACGATGTTTTTTTTTGATAAGTTAACGTAAAAATCATTTTTTTTTTAATTTAAAACACGTAATTTTTTTTATATTAACGTAAAGAGCATTGGTGTGCCTGATCTGCTTTTATTAGAAATTTCTTATTGGGAAAACTAAGATTTTAGTGAGTTTTAATCATCGATTCCTGATCTGTACTGCCGGCAGGACGTCGAGGGACGAGTAATCGTGAGTATACCTATATATGTATATCATATGAAATTAATTCTGGGACGAACAAAGAATTCCCCAGATAAGGAGTTAAATTATCATTTAAAAGCAGATATTGGTTTAATATTTTTATCTTTTATTCCTAATTACTAAATATTTTTCCTTTTAAAACTATTTTTTTTTTTAGTACAATTTCATTTTTTTATTGAAAGAAAGAAATTTATAGATATAGATAATATTAAATGAAACAAGTCTTTGACTTATAGAATCAATTTACGTGAACAATATATAATTATGATGTCGTACAAAATGTACTTCTCAGATTCAGCACCACATTAATACGGGTGGTACCAGTCCCATAAAGCAACCACCCAGGAAGTTGCCGCTTGAACGCAGAGCAGAAGTGTTACGTGGCCGGGTTGCGTAAGACATAACCATAATAAGATTAACTTATAAAATAACATGCAAAATAATAATAAAAATAAAAAAAATAAAACTAATCATACTACATCTAAAAATCTATAAAAATCATAATACCTATGTAGGTAGAAAGGGAAGAGATGATCCATGCACACCTCCTCAACCTGCCCAAATACCATCCCTTGAATACACCTGTATCGAACGAAAGCGTACGAATTTTTGAACTCACAAAACTACCCTCAGCAACCCAGCAAGCATACATAGGCATATTGTATATTTATTCATTATTCCATTCTATATTCTGTTCTTTATACGAAAGCGCAAACAAAAGAAAATGCGTTCCTGTATTGTAAAACAAATTATACGGGCTGTCTTGGTTCGGCTATCGAAGAGGCAAGTTCGGCGAGCTACATCTAATTCGGCAAAATAAATATTGGGTTTTTTAACAGATGTTTTTCCCAATTCAAATCAACCGTGTTTTTATTCCAAAATTAAGATCTGATTTCCGTCGTTGGGTTTCTCGTCGTCGTTATTCAGGCAATATTTACGGGTGGTTATACATTTGGTGCAAACGAGCCGGATAGAGTCAAGCGTCCTATGGTGAAAAGTCAGCGAGCTAACATCAAAAAGGTACCGCGAACCAAATAATAAATAAAAAAGAGGCAAACTCTAGCCGACAATAAAGTCGCGAAGTGTTGTGCAAGTTTTAATTAATTGGCCACATCCGATGAATAAAATCGGCAACCAAAATATCAAGCATTAATTGAACCGTCAGGAGCTTATATCGGCAAGACATGCGGGCGTATGAGTTGCAAGAAAAAATATAATTTGGCTAGTTAAATAAAATCGAGTGTTTATGAAAAATCAACAAGATAAAAGCAGCAAGGAATATCCATCAAAATCTCTCGCAACAGCAAGCTTCATATGGTAATGCATGTAAGTTTCTTTTTCCTGTAAGCAAGTTCCGACACGAATCTGCCAGCCGTTGACAAATTTAAATTAGCGGAGAAGAAGCGATGCGAATGTATCCTTTAGGTATATAAGGTGCGACCGACAAGAAAATAAAATGCACTACACAGCGAGTGTGAGTAGCACAGCAAGCCATAAATACTACATACCCACATACAAGCGATCTAATCTAGCTCAAGAAGAAATACAAAATAAATAAGGGGTGGAATAGCAAGCTGCAGCTGCTCATTTAATTTTTCATTCTATAGTATCGTGGCAAGCAGACAAGTCGAATTATTTTCAGTGTCAATTTGGGTATTTTATTTTTTTTTTTTCAGTATTTCATTCGAATACAAGTAGTGAGTAAAATAAATCTGTTTTCATTTTTATTTTTTTGAGCTGATAGTGCAAATGTGAGATTAAATACTGCAAGTGATAATTAAAAGTTATGGCTATGAGTTAAATAATGAAAAATAAATTCTATCGGCTAAGCGGCAAAAAAGCGAGTTACGAATATACGACACTGTGATAAATATTGTTTAAGAGCGACGGCGGCGTGGTCTTCATCTTTTTCATTCTCTTTTGGTAGTTGTTCTTTTTTTGTGTGGGTTTGCGTTGCTTTCGCTGTGTGCTGGCTTTGGTATTGATACTTATGACATGGAGGTATCTCTCGTTACATATACAGGTGTGTGCGTTTCAGGGGAAAAAGTACATTGAGTCGTTGACTTCATCGTAAGCGAGTGAGGTACAGTATGTCGCGAGTGTCATCGTAGGGATTAAAAATTTTATATTTAGGGTTTGTTTTTGCGTTGCGTTGACACGGTACAGATGAGGAATTAGGTAGGCTAGGGAGTAATAATGCGCATAGTTAGGGAACATGAATCGTAGCCACCGGCAAGTTTAAATAACGCAAGCTCATTTCGGCTTTTCTACAAGTCTATGAATTAAATTTATAAGCCCACTGGCAGGGAAAAATCGGGAAGGGGTTGGCTACGACGGCAAGTAAAGAAAATAAACAATTGAATAATAATTATTTGATATTTTTTCCGAATTCTCATGAGATTCGATGAAATTTACGAAAGTTTAACAAAAGGTGCCAGCTGTCATGACTAGAGCAAGGCGGCAAGGCAGTATATATTATGGCAATTTATACATACCCAACGGCAGGGGGCAATCATTGATATGATTGAAATGGCAAGCTAAGATTTCTTAAAAATCTTTGATGAAGACCAGCGACCGTAAACGATTATTTGGCAAAATCAATTCCTAAAAAAATCGGCAAGTGCATTTTTTAACGATAACCCAGCAAGGTTAATTTAGGACAGAATTCACAGCTTAGTTTCGGCATTCTTATACGAATAGCCAGCCAGTCAAATTATGCTCACAGCTGAAAAGGTTGTTATGATATTTTGTATAGCATACGAAAATAATTTACTGACTAATTTATGATGCTGTAATCATATGTTTATTTGAGAAGATAATTGGGATAAATCGTTTTGGCAATTTATTTATAATCTATGAATGGCCAGATGGATAGCTATGATTATGCCTATATTTAATTATCGGCAAGCCATTTGCCGAAAGCTCACAGTATTAATCTGGCACAAGCTCACTTTAGGGTTGTAATCATCTATCTCAAAATTCCACTTCCTTTTCTATTTATTTAACACAGGAGATGGCGAACAATAAGATCCATGCAACATGCATCAAGGCGATAGAAAGAATAGTTAGCTACATCAAACAATCAAATGATCAGCAAGGTGTCGAAGACGATCTCCAGGTGCGAATGGAGCGGCTAGAGGAAGTTTGGGGCCAGTTTAACGCGAATCACCTCAAGTGGATATCCGGCAAGGCAAATGAGGTCGATAACGTTGAGTAGCAGCAAGCGGCAGCGGAGGAACTTTACCTCAGCACAAAATTAAAGATCCGCAAGCGGCTTGCAGAGAAAAGGCGGCAAGGAAAATCACAGCAAGTTGTAAACGGCGAGCAGTCAGGCCATTGAGGTGTCAATTCAGATGCCACCCAGCATGAGGTAAAAAATACGTGGGGGAATTTGATGGCTCCCTCACGAAATGGCAAGGGTTCAGGGACCGGTTTGTAGGGGCAGTCCATGGTAACGAGCAGGTAGCACCGGCCTTTAAATTTCAACATCTGAGCAAGTCACTGACCGGCAAGGCAGCTCAAACCATGGGAGAATGGCAGCTGACGGACACCAACTACCTGCAAGCATGGTCTCGGCTTGATGAACTATATGATTGGAAATATCAAACCTGTCGGGAGCTACTAAGGCAGTTCATAAACCTGCCTATTCTACCAGCTGTTCCTTGTGCGGATCATATTCAACGGCTGTCGAATGTGACGCATAAGACGCTTCGGCAGCTTAGAACGCAAGGGATCCCTGTGGAACACTGGGACATGATAGTAGTACACATGCTACATGACCGGCTAGATGCGGATACGGCACGCCAATGGGAGCTGCAGCGCCAGTCCGAGACTCGCACAACAAAAGAAATGTTGGCATTTCTAGACCGGCAAGCTGCGGCAAGCACACAACCAGCAAGCAGTCATCAGGCAAGGGCAGCGATTTTTATGAGCGGCGGAGCAGCAAGAGCAGTCTCGAGGCAGCGTTTCGATAAATTCGGCAGTGAAAGAGCAGCACTGCAAAGAAACACGGCAAGGCAGCAACAGCAAGCGAGGGCACACACCCCAGTTCAGCAAACAAACAACAAAGCGGCGAGAATTCGGCATATGTGCGAGCTATGCGGCGAGGAGTACCAATAATATCACTACAAGTAGTTCAGGGCATTTGACCAACCGGTTAGGCTTCGATTTGTACGCATGCACATATTGTGCGAAAATTGCTTCAAGCAGATGCATATTATGGACTCGTGCTTCCAATCACCGTGTCCAAGATGTCCTTTCAAGCTAATGCACAACAGTTTATTGTGCCCTAGCCACAAGACACCGCTGGCAGCTGTTGCAGCAAATGTAGTAAGCAAGTTCAAGGAGGATTGACAATCAAAAACGCCGGCCAAACGACAAAAGAAAAAGAATGAAAATAATAAAAATCTTCTTGAAGCATACTTTAATGTCTTTAATTTATATTATTCCTCTACTGATGGCTTAGCTTTGATTCCAACAATGTTGGTAAGGTTAGAAGTTGAAGGTTGATTGGTAGGACCAGTGCAAGCACTTCTAGATTCGGGGGCACAGCACAGAAATGTGCGTAGAAGAAGATTTTTGGGTACAGCCAAATGAGGCAAGCTGGGGCCTATTTCACCAAACACTTTTCACTTTGCAACTTTGCAAAAAAATAATTTCCTGCAAAGTAAAAGTGTGAAGTGTTTCACAAAATTTGCAAAGTGAAAAGAATTTTCACTTTTCAATTTTTTAGACTATTTTTGAAATGTGCAAAGTAAAAGCGTTTCACCAATTTAAAATAGAACTTTGCATTTGAATTCGTAAAACTTAGAGTGTATCATTTTAGATCAATTATGCATTGAAAAAAAAAATTGACAGTAATTGACGTTGCAAATTAAATATTTGGAAAAATAATACAAAAAATGAGTCGATCAGACAAAAACAATAAAAAGTTAGCCATATTGGAGGTTGTAAAAAACAAATAGGTAATTTTTGAATATATTGCTTACAAGAGCCCGAAGATTTACCATATTTTGTTTTCTTTCTTACGAAGGATATTCTTTTTGCTTCGTTCAATGACAACGCTGTGACAAAAAAAACAAAAAGAAGAAGCTTGGGAAGAAGTCTTATTAAAAGCAAAGTCCCTTGGAATGGTCTCAGCCAGCCGCAAGTGGACTTTTGCAAGGGACAACCATTTTGGTTTGTGGAAGAGTCGGATGTTAGTAAGTACATTACAAGTTGGTGTAAAACGAAAAATAAAGAACGTTCCATTTTTCTCAGGCCAAAAGGGACAATTCTAAAAAACTGGAACTGGAGGTGGAAGATGCGTAGCATTTGATGTTGTCGATGAAGCGATTCTCGCAATAATTGGCAAAGATTCACTGGTTATTGAAGGTCTGGCGATGGAACTAACATACCACCTTCTGATGGGTCAATTTCTCAAGCTACTCAACTTGAAATTTCTTCTTCTTTGAGAAAAACTTCATCCTCGAGGAAGAGTAAATCTAAAGTTGAGGATGAGGAGTTTTATGTATTAAAAAAAAAGCTCTTAAAGGTAGAAATATGTGGTGATTTTTTAAGAGGTTTAGAACTTTTTTTAAAAAAAAACACAAAAAATTCGAAAAAATGAATGAAATATTTATTTGAATCGATAGTTTGAACCTTGCAAATTAATGTTTAAAGATAATTTCATGCAAATGTTGACCGCGGCTGCGTCTCAGGTAGCCCATCCGCTGAGTCCAATTTTGGCATACTCTTTCACACATATCGGCCGGTATCTCACGAATGAATGCATGGATGTTGGCTTCCAGTGCGTCAATCGAAGCGGGCTTGTCCCTATAGACATTAGCCTTGACATACCCCCACAAAAAATAATCTAATGGTGTCAAATCGCACGATCTAGGCGGCCAATTGACCGGCCCGAAACGTGAAATTAACTGTTCACCAAACTCGCCTCGCAATTGCGCCATTGTTTCGCGTGCTGTGTGGCATGTGGCACCGTCTTGTTGAAACCACATATCATGCAACTCAAGAACTTCCATTTCGGGCAAAAAAAAGTTTGTTATCATCGCTCGGTAGCGTTCACCATTGACAGTAACGCTGCGATTCGCATCATCTTTGAAGAAATAGGCCCAATAATGCCGCCGGCCCATAAACCGCACCAAACAGTGGCTTTTTCGGGATGCATTGGTAGCTGTTGCAATGCTTCTGGCTGATCTTCACTCCAAATGCGGCAATTTTGCTTATTTACGTACCCATTCAACCGAAAATGAGCCTCATCGCTGAACACAAGCAGCGCGCGATGAACATTTCGAACCGAGCACGAATTTTGATAGTAAAATTCAATAATTTGCAAGCGTTGTTCATTTGTAAGACGATCCATGGTTAAATTGCAAACCAAACTGAAGCTGTTTGACAGTGACACAAGGTACTAAACACACGTCAGCTGTCAAAACCAGTGTTGCCAAAACCAAACCAGCTTAAAAATCACCCGTTATATAAAACTACCTTAGAAGCTTTTAAATTAGAACGGGAATTGAGACTACCATTATCAGAATTTACCAGTGAAATAAATCAATCAGAAGACGGAAAAGATCAAATTTTTAATTTGCTTGAATGTTAAAATAAATAGCTTTTATAATTGTTATTATATTTTTATTGTTTCTGATCTTCAATAAAAATGTACCTAGTCAGAAAAATATCTTCTCAACTCATTCAAAACTGAGGAATTATTTTCGTTTTGCGGTATACTGTCCTCCTCTGAAATATCGTCCATGCTGTCGTTTTCTTCATCATTGTTATTGTTGTGTTCCCATATTGTTTCTCCTCTTCTTACTTCTAGATTATGTAAGATGCAACAAGCTAGCACGATTTTCCCTGCAATAATGGGCTGCATACGAAGATCATTCAAACAAGGAAACTTTTCTTTTAATATTCCTAAATAAATATGATGTTATCATTGCAAACAACAATCAGTATATAATGTATATGTTCATCTCATACCAAAACTATTTTCAATAATTCGCCGGGTCCTTTTATGAGCCCTGTTAAATCTCTGTTCCACTGGATCTTCCGGATTTGTCCTTTATGGTGTTACTAGCCATTCACTCAAACCATAGAAACTATCTCCTAAAATCACTGCATTAGGGAAAGGTCAATATCCTGCATTGAAATTGGCTGCCAAACGAGAATTCCTCAGCACTCTTGCATCATGCACGCTACCTGGCCAGCTTACGTTTACAGCATAGAAAGACCGATCTGGGCCACAAACCATCATTGCATTTAAGGCATGCTTTCCATGCCTGTTGACAAAATGTTCTTCATTTTCATTGGGTGAATCGAGGTTTATCATTGTACCGTCAACACATCCAGCCACACAAGGAAATCCTCCTTGAGGAAAAAATTGCGAGGCTATTTCGGAACAATTTTGTGGCCAGCAAATGGTGTTCGGCAGAAATTCATCAATGATTGTATTCGACACTCGATGAACTACTCTGCAGACGGTTGCTTTGCTTATCCCGTGCATAGATGCAACACCGTGATATTGGGCTCCATTTCCAACCCAATGTAAATAGTGTACACAAAAGTTGTTGCAAAGGACTTAAACACATATTCCTTTGACTGTTGAATTGTATTATATTTCCAATTTTAGACAAAACGAATTCGATCGTTGTTTTGTTAACCGAAAACTCTCTTTTGTAGAGAAGTTGTTTCCGATATCAAAGTTAATTCTTAACTTCACTATTCTTTGGTTAATTCCTCAAAACGGTTAATTTTTTTTATTATTTTTGACAATTTTTCACAACAAACACTTATTTGCAAATGAAAATTTCTCTTTGCATATTACTGAAAAGCTTTTCAAAATTCTACATATAATTTGCAAAGTTTGTTAGTTTGGTGAAACGGAAAGAACAAATACTTTGCAAACTAACAAAACTTTTCACTTTGCAGAAAAGAACTTTTCACTTTGCAAATTTGCGTATGGTGAAACGTATTTTGCAAAAAGGAAAACTTTTCGACTTTTCATTCCCATAATTTCCTCTTTGCAAATTTGCGTTTGGTGAAACTAAATTTGCAAAGTAAAAGTGAAAAGTTGCAAAGTGAAAAGTGTTTGGTAAAATAGGCCCCTGATCATTGGTGACTCCGCAAGTCGATCTAAACAAAATAAAGGAAAACTTTGAAATTCCATTTGCAGATCCATCTTACTAACGGCGAGCTCGGATTGATATTCTGCTAGGGGTAAAATTTCTTGCTAGGGTAATGGTATGCTCGATACCACGAATTAAAGGTGCGATGGTCGTCATCGAGACAAGCTTTGGCAAAGTGATATTTGGAGTTGACACTCTATATACAGCAGAGCGGCAAGACCTAAGCACACCTTTTTTAGGATGTGTTGAAATAGAAAAATTGGATATCCTAGTAAGACAACTTTGGGAAATGGATCAACTGGGGAGTTGCAAGGTTAGGTCGGCAGAAGACCAAGCAGTGGAAGATAATTTGACAAATACGGCAAGGCGGGATGATGAAGGTCGCTTCATTGTTACGATTCCTATTAAACCTGACATTCAGGACATAGGAGATTCAAGGGCTATAGCTTTAAAAAGATTTGTTATGCTGGAAAGGAAGTTGGATAGGGACCCTGCTCTTAAGGAGAGGTACATTAGCCTCATGCAAAAGTATGAAAGCCTTGGGCATATGGTCAAGGCAAACAAGCCTCCGCAAGCAGGGCAATTAGTATATTATATACCGCATCATTGTGTGACAAAATAGTTTAGGATGGTATTTGATTGCAGCTGCAAGACAGACAAGGAGATTTCACTAAATGAAATACAGCAGGTAGGTGAAAAGCTCCAACGGGATTTATTTGAAGTAATCATGCGTTTCCGAAGGCATAAAATAGCTTTCAGTGCAGACATCAAAATGATGTGTCGGCAAGTTAGAATAGCTAGGCATCAATGGGAATGGCAAAGAATTTTCTGGCGAGGATCTCCAAGAGAGAAGCTTCAAAAATACTGGCTGGCAGTTGTAACTTATGGCATGACATCTTCAGCATATAATGCGTGAGAAGAAGAAATGATTTTCAAGAACAAAGAGCAAGGTACCGTCTTGGGTTTAAAATGGCTGGTTAAACAGGATCAATTTACCTTCGAGGTAAAGTCACCGGAAATTGCTGCCAAGGTTACAAAAAGGAATCTGCTCAGTTATATCGCACAGCTATATGACCCTAATGGTTATATATAGCGTCAGTGGTTATTAACGGCAAAATTGGTACAATTACTTAAGGCAATGGATTGGGAGAACATGGAGTATGTACTCTGGACAGATTCAATGGTAGTTCTCCATTGGCTGCAAAAACTACCTCGTGATATGAAAACGTATGTAGGGAATCGTGTCTCATCAATTCAGATTAATACTCGTGTTTAAAATTGGCGACATGTCGGGACTAAGGAAAATCCAGCTGATTTACTTAGTAGGGTTACACCACCGGTAGAGCTAATCAAAAGCAAGTTATGGTTACACGGGCCATCATGGCTAGTCGAACAAGAAGATAATTGGCCAGTTAACCCGATAAGAAGTGAGGTTTTACCAATAGCGGCAAGCGAAATGCAAGTGTGTGCAGTTACACAGGCAAGGGAACCTTTAGGTATATGGGTACCTGAGCAGCAAGCCAGTTTTCCTATAGAGGTGTACGCTTCAAAACTAGAAAAGGCAGTAGGAGTGTTGGCATATGTATTTCATTACTTAAATCAGCTTAAAGCAAGGGTAAGGGAACGCAAGTTACGGCGACAGAGTAAGTGAGCAAGGCAGGCTGTTGGTTTGCTATCCATGACATATACAACTATGGAAAGAATGCAAAGCATGAAGTATCTTATTACAAAGGTTCAAAAGGAGGTTTATACACTGAAGATGAATGGACAGCTTACTGAGCACAGCAAAATTGAATCTCTCAAACCAGTTTTCGATGATGAAGGCATCATACGACTAGGGGGGCGCTTACATCGAGCAAACGAAGAATATGAGATGCGTCATCCAGCTATCATACCGCCAGATTCGAGCTTGACATGGTTGATAATTGATCACGCCCACCGGACAACAAAGCATGATGCCACCCAGATAATGATGCACTTCATTCGGCAGCAATACTGGATACCACGATTACGCAGCAAGCTAAGAAGTTATATACACAAATGTCCTATTTGCGTGCGTTATAACTATCGGTTAGAATAGCAACTAATGTCAGAGTTGCCAGCAGATAGGGTGCAGGCTGGAAAACCCTTTTCACGTACAGGGGTCGATTATGCAGGGCCTTTTGTGATAAAGGTGCTGGATAAAAACGGCAAGCGAATCAGCGCAAAGAAAGTCTGGATAGCAATTATTGTGTGTCTAAAGACAAGGGCAGTCCACATGATAGGAGATTTGACATCATTGGCATTTCTAGCATGTTATGAGCGATTTGTTAGTAGGAGAGGACATTGTTAGCGTATGCATAGTGATAATGGCACGTCATTTGTTCGCGAGGCAAAGGGTGATTAGGCAAGCTTGGGAAGAATGGGAACGGTATGAGCTATTTGGCAAACTCAACCAGCGAGGTAAAGAATGGGTATTTATGGTGCCAGCTGCCCCGCATCAAGGAGGCATATACGAAGCTGCTGTTAAGTCGATGAAGTATCACTTAAAGCGCATAGTAGGACAGCGAATGTTTGAAGGCAATTTTTAACGTTATTAACCGGCAAAGAAGGGATACTGAATTCCCGCCCGATTCATCCTCTCATCCAACTGACATGCAAGCGTTGACACCAGGTCATTTTCTCATAGGTGAGCCGATTGTGTTGCCACCAGCATTTTCAACGGCTGAAGAAACCAGAGCAAGGGGAGCCAAGCTTTTCAGAGAAAGACAGATTATGTTTGATCGTTTCTGGAAAAGATGGCGAGAAGAATATCTTGTAACATTGCAAGAGAGGAAAAAATGGCGTGGAGAAAGAGAAAGTTTGAGACTAGGGCAGCTAGTGATTATAAAGAGTGAAAATTGCCCTCCAGCCCAATGGGCTATTCGAAGGATCTGCGAGCTAATTAAGAGCAGGGACGGCATAGTCAGATCCGAAGTTTTACGAACAGAAGCAGGACAGCTAACACGGCCAGTGCAGAAGATATGCGTTTTGCCTATTGAATAAAGATTAAGGTAAAGGTAGGCAGGGGTATGCAAGTGGGAGCTAGCTATTGGAATCATGCAAGCTTATTAAATATAATCACTTTAATACCATATTTAGTTTCGTTACAGTCAAGCAAGCAAGATGGCAAGCCTTTCGGAGCAAAGACATTAACAATAATCTATAGCGAGCAAGGTGTGCAGCAAACAGCAAGAGACCAATCAGCAGCAAGCATCAACCGTGTGGCAATGACCTAGATAAAAAAGGTTTCTTTTTGTCGGGACTGTATCGAACGCAAGAGTACGAGTTTTTGAACTCACAAAACTACCCTCAGCAACCCAGCACGCATACATAGGCATATTGTATATTTATTCATTATTCCATTCTATATTCTGTTCTTTATACGAAAGCGCAAACAAAAGAAAATGCGTTCCTGTATTGTAAAACAAATTATACGGGCTGTCTTGGTTCGGCTATCAAAGAGGCAAGTTTGGCGAGCTACATTTAATTCGGCAAAATAAATATTGGGTTTTTTAACAGATGCTTTTCCCAATTCAAATCAACCGTGTTTTTATTCCAAAATTAAGATCTGATTTCCGTCGTTGGGTTTCTCGTCGTCGTTATTCAGGCAATATTTACGGGTGGTTATACATTTGGTCCAAACGAGCCGGATAGAGTTAAGCGTCCTATGGTAAAAAATTCAGCGAGCTAACAGTAAAAAGCTACCGCGAACCAAATAATAAATAAAAAAGAGGCAAACTCTAGCCGACAATAAAGTCGCGAAGTGTTGTGCAAGTTTTAATTGATTGGCCACATATTTATCCGATGAATAAAATCGGCAACGAAAATATCAAGCATAAATTGAACCGGCAGGAGCTTATATCGGCAAGATATGCGGGCGTATGAGTTGCAAGAAAAAATATAATTCGGCTAGTTAAATAAAATCGAGTGTTTATGAAAAATCAACAAGATAATAGCAGCAAGGAATATCCATCAAAATCTCTCGAAACAGCAAGCTTCATATGGTAATGTATGTAAGTTTCTTTTTCCTGTAAGCAAGTTCCGACACGAATCTGCCAGCCGTTGACAAATTTAAATTAGCGGAGGAGAAGCGATGCGAATGTATCCTTTAGGTATATAAGGTGCGACCGGCAAGAAAATAAAATGCACTCCACAGCGAGTGTGAGTAGCACAGCAAGCCATAAATACTGCATACCCACACACAAGCGATCTAGCTCAAGAAGAAATACAAAATAAATAAGGGGTGGAATAGCAAGCTGCAGCTGCTCATTTAATTTTTCATTCTATAGTATCGTGGCAAGCAGACAAGTCGAATTATTTTGAGTGTCAATTTGGGTATTTTATTTTTTTTTTTCAGTATTTCATTCGAATACAAGTAGTAAGTAAAATAAATCTGTTTTCATTTTTATTTTTTTGAGCTGATAGTGCAAATGTGAGATTAAATACTGCAAGTGATAATTAAGAGTTATGGCTATGAGTAAAATAATGAAAAATAAATTCTATCGGCTAAGCGGCAAAAAAGCGAGTTACGAATATATGGCACTGTGATATATATTGTTAAGAACAACGGCAACTCTTTTGGTAGTTGTTCTTTTTTTGTGTGGGTTTGCGTTGCTTTCGCTCTGTGCTTTGGCTTTGATATTGATACTTATGACATGGAAGTATCTCTCGTTACATATACAGGTGTGTGCGTTTCAGGGGTAAAAGTACATTGAGTCGTTGACTTCATCGTAAACGAGTGAGGTACAGTATGTCGCGAGTGTCATCGTAGTGATTAAAAATTTTATATTTAGGGTTTGTTTCTGCGTTGCGTTGACACGGTACAGACGAGGAATTAGGTAGGCTAGGGAGTAATAATGCGCATAGTTAGGGAACATGAATAGTACCCACCGGCAAGTTTAAATAACGCAAGCTCATTTCGGGTTTTCTACAAGTCTATGAATTAAATTTATAAGCCCACTGGCAGGGAAAAATCGGGAAGGGGCTGGCTACGATGGCAAGTGAAGAAAATAAATAATTGAATAATAATTATTTGATATTTTTTCCGAATTCTCATGAGATTCGATGAAATTTACGAAAGTTTAACAAAAGGCGCCAGCTGTCATGGCTAGAGCAAGGCGGCAAGGCAGTATTAATTATGGCAATTTATACATACCCAACGGCAGGGGGCAATCATTGATATGATTGAAATGGCAAGCTAAGATTTCTTAAAAATCTTTGATGAAGACCAGCGACCGTAAACGATTATTTGGCAAAATCAATTCCTAAAAAAATCGGCAAGTGCATTTTTTAACGATAACCCAGCAAGGTTAATTTAGGACAGAATTCACAGCTTAGTTTCGGCATTCTTATACGAATAGCCAGCCAGTCAAATTATGCTCACAGCTTCATATCAGCAATCGGCAAAGCCAGTTTGTATTAACAATTCACGAATTGAAAAGGTTGTTATGATATTTTGTATAGCATACGAAAATAATTTACTGACTAATTTATGATGCTGTAATCATATGTTTATTTGAGAAGATAATTGGGATAAATCGTTTTGGCAATAGCTATGATTATGCCTATATTTAATTATCGGCAAGCCATTTGCCGAAAGCTCACAGTATTAATCTGGCACAAGCTCACTTTAGGGTTGTAATCATTTATCTCAAAATTCCACTTCCTTTTCTATTTATTTAACACAGGAGATGGCGGACAATAAGATCCAGGCAACATGCAACATACATCAAGGCGATAGAAAGAATAGTGAGCTACATCAAACAATCAAATGATCAGCAAGGTGTCGAAGAGGATCTCCAGGTGCGAATGGAGCGGCTAAGAAAGTTTGGGGCCAGCTTAACGCGAATCACCTCAAATGGATATCCGGCAAGGCAAATGAGGTAGATAACGTTGAGTAGCAGCAAGCGGCAGCGGAGGAACTTTACCTCAGCACAAAAGGAAAGATCCGCAAGCGGCTTGCAGAGAAAAGGTGGCAAGGAAAATCACAGCAAGTTGTAAACGGCGAGCAGTCGGCGAGCAGTCAGGCCATTGAGGTGTCAATTCAGATGCCACCCAGCATGAGGTAAAAAATACGTGGGGGAATTTGATGGCTCCCTCACGAAATGGCAAGGGTTCAGGGACCGGTTTGTAGGGGCAGTCCATGGTAACGAGCAGGTAGCACCGGCCTTTAAATTTCAACATCTGAGCAAGTCACTGACCGGCAAGGCAGCTCAAACCATGGGAGAATGGCAGCTGACGGACACCAACTACCTGGAAGCATATTCTGCCAGCTGTTCCTTGTGCAGATCATATTCAACGGCTGTCGAATGTGACGCATAAGACACTTCGGCAGCTTAGAACGCAAGGGATCCCTGTGGAACACTAGAACATGATAGTAGTTCACATGCCACATAGGACATTGTTAGCGTATGCATTGTGATAATGGCATTTGTTGGCGCGGCAAGGGTGATTAGGCAAGCTTGGAAAGAATGGGAAAGGGATGAGCTATTTGGCAAACTCAATCAGCGAAGTTAAGAATGGGTATTTATGGTGCCAGCTGCCCCGCATCAAGGAGGCATATACGAAGCCGCTGTTAAGTCGATGAAGTATCACTTAAAGCGCATAGTAGGACAGCGAATGTTTGAAGGCAATTTTTAACGTTATTAACCGGCAAAGAAGGGATACTGAATTCCCGCCCGATTCATCCTCTCAGCGATGATCCAACTGACATGCAAGCGTTGACACCAGGTCATTTTCTCATAGGTGAGCCGATTGTGTTGCCACCAGCATTTTCAACGGCTGAGGAAACGAGAGCAAGGGGAGCCAAGCTTTTCAGAGAAAGACAGATTATGTTTGATCGTTTCTGGAAATTGGCGAGAAGAATATCTTGTAACATTGCAAGAGAGGAAAAAATGGCGTGGAGAAAGAGAAAGTTTGAGACTAGGGCAGCTAGTGATTATAAAGAGTGAAAATTGCCCTCCAGCCCAATGGGCTATGGGAAGGATCTGCGAGCTAATTAAGAGCAGGGACGGCATAGTCAGATCCGTAGTTTTACGAACAGAAGCAGGACAGCTAACACGGCCGGTTCAGAAGATATGCGTTTTGCCTATTAAATAAAGATTAAGTTAAAGGTAGGCAGGGGTATGCAAGTGGGAGCTCGCTATTGGATGCAGGCAAGCTTATTAAATATAATCACTTTCATCATCATCGTCGGCTCGACAACCGGGGTCCGGTCCTGGCCTCCTTCAACAAGTCTCTCCACCCATCCCGGTCTCGAGCCGCCGCCATCCAGTTGCGCACCCCAAGGCTCCGGGCGTCCTGGTCTACGCCATCTCTCCAGCGCAAGCATGGTCTACCACGCTGTCGTCTACCATAGAATGTACCACAAAGAACTTTCCGAGCAGGTTCCTCTTCGCTCATGCGAGCTAGGTGCCCTGCCCACCGGAGTCTACCGAGCTTAATTTTTGTCACGATATCTGCTTCAAGGTAGATTGCGTACAATTCATGATTGTACCGTCTCCGGAATCGTCCTTCCTCACATATGGGGCCAACAATTCTCCTTAAGACTTTTCTCTCGAACGCGGCTAAGAGGTCGGACTGCCTTTTGCTAAGCACCCAAGTCTCGGATCCATATGTGAGTACTGGCAGGACCATGGTCCTGTACAGCAGCAGTTTTGAAGTTATGGTGAGATTTCTGGATTTGAAGAGCTTTGACAGACTATAGTAGGCTCTGTTGGATTTGAGAAGCCGCCCGCGTATTTCTTCTTCTATATTGTTATCGGCTGCTACTATTGACCCAAGGTATTTAAAGGATTGCACCACTTCAAATTCGTGCTCCGCTACCTTGATTGTTTGACCAACTGTTCCTCTCGCATTCGACGCCACCATGTACTTTGTTTTACCTTCACTAATGTGCAGCCCCAGATTTTGTGCCGCCTGCTCGATCTGGATGAAGGAATCATGTACAGCTTGCTCAGTTCTTCCGATGATGTCGATGTCGTCTGCGTAAGCCTGTATCTGGCTGGACCTGTTGACGATGGTCCCTCTTGTTGCCGTGCCAGAGTCACGGATTGCTTTCTCCAACGCCAGGTTGAAAAGGAGGCAGGCCAAACCATCCCCTTGTCGGAGTCCATTAAAGATGTTGATTGGTTTGGATAGCAATCCGGCTATTTTTACTTGGCTTGTTACGTTGGTCATGGTCAACCTACATAGTCGTGTCAATTTATTTGGGATGCCGAATTCTCTCATGGCTTTGTATAGTTCTACCCTGGCTATGCTATCGTAGGCGGCCTCAAAGTCTATAAACAGGTGGTATGTTGGGATGTTAAATTCTAGACATTTTTCCATCGCCTGCCTAAGGGTAAAGATCTGATCAGTTGTTGATTTGCCTGGAATGAAACCACACTGATATTGTCCGATGATGCTTTTAGCGTATGGGGTTATCCGGTCTTGTAGGATAGAGGAGAGTATCTTATAGGCGGTATTCAACAACGTGATACCTCTATAATTGCTGCACGTTGTGACATCTCCCTTCTTATGTATGGGGCAAATTATACCTTTTCGCCAGTCTTCTGGAATTTCTTCATGCTCCCACACGTGCACTATAATCTCATGAATTGCTTGACGTAAAGCTGGCCCACCGTGTTGAAATAGTTCGGCTGGTATACCATCGGCTCCCGGGGCTTTGTTTTTCTTTAGCCGGCCTATAGCCTTCTCAACCTCTTCTATGCTTGGTGGCGGCAACATAGGGTACTCTTCTTGAAGTAGTGGAGCCTCCACTTCTGCAGTGAGCTGACCATTTAGCAATTCATTGAAGTACACTTCCCATCGCTCCAGTATGCTTTGAGGATCGGTGATCAGATTTCCCTCTCCGTCCTTGCAGTATGTGCAGCGTGGTGTGTACTGCGTCATGTTTCGGACGGATTGGTAGAACTTCCGCGCCTGGTGCGGACCTCGCTCTCGGCTTTTCTCTATTTCACAGATTATGTTCTTCTCCCAGGCTGATTTTTTCTGTCTGTGAAGCCGTTTTTCAATTCTTCTGAGCTCTTTATATTCGTCTTCGCGTGCCCGCGTTCTATGAGATTGTTGCATTGCTCGGTACGCAACATTCTTACGTTCAGTCGCTAGCTTGCATTCATCATCAAACCAGTCGTTCCGATTTCTACGACTGCTGCCTAAGATGGAGTTGGCAGTACTAATGACAGTATTCTTAAGGCGTGTCCACTTCTCATCTACGCCCAGCATACTGGCTCCAGGACTTACTCTACCCAGTTCTAGGGCGAGTCCTAACGCATTACCAAAGGTGTTACTGGTGTTTTCATTGCGCATAGCAGCCGTGTTGATTCGAACCTGATCGGCGGATGCAATACGTCTTCGCAAGGCAATCCGCCCTCGGAAAACCATACCAACAAGATAGTGATCCGAGTCGATATTGGCACCTCGGTACGTTCGTACCGTCATCAAGTTCGAGTAGTCGCGACGGTCTATCAACACGTGGTCAATTTGGTTACGAGTGACTCCATCAGGTGATACCCAGGTGGCTTTGTAGATATCTTTACGCGGGAACCTGGTACTCGCAACGACCATGTTTTTCGATGCTGCCAATTCTAAGACTCGAAGTCCATTGTCATTAGTGTTCTCATGCAAACTATGGGTGCCTGCGTAATGCCTGAATACCGGCTCCCGACCTATTTTTGCATTCAAATCCCCAAGGATGATTTTTACGTCATACCTTGGACAGGCATTGAGGGCCCTCTCGACTTGTTCGTAGTAAGTCTCTTTTTCTTCGTCTGAGGACTCCTCCGTAGGTCCGTGAACGTTAATGAGGCTGATGTTCTTAAATTTGCATCGCACGCGAAGGGTGCATAGCCTTTCGCTTATAGCGTTAAAGCCGATGATGGCAGACTTCATTTTTTCGCCGACTAGGAAGCCTACCCCGAGCACTTGGTGTTTTGTATGACAGCTGTAGTATAAGTCATAATCTTTCTTCTGTAGAACACCATTCCCTGTCCATCTTATTTCTTGAAGTGCTGTTATGTCAGCTTTATATTTTGACAGGGCATCGGCTAGCTGCTGAGCAGCTCGAGCTCTATAGAGCGATCGTACGTTCCATAAGAAAATTCGTAAATCGTTATTCCGTTTTCTTTGCGTGGGTTGTCGTCGTGAGATCAGTCCGTTTCCGAGGCTTGTTGCTGGTCTCATAATTCTTCTAGTTTTACGGAACAGGGAATTAACCTGTTGCCAACCTGTGGAACCAGCCTGATCATATTAGCCAAACCTTTTTAAAGGCTTGTTTCTAGCGGCCGCCGCGAAGAGGCTATGATCACACTTCCACTAGTCCGAATGGTTACGGCACGTGCATGTTTTCGTATGCTACATGTTATTCCCCCTATTCGGCTGATGGCTGACCGCCATCACTATAATACCATATTAAGTTTCGTTACAGTCAAGCGAGCGAGATGGCAAGCCTTTTGGAGCAAAGAAATTAACAATAATCTATAGCGAGCAAATTAAAACTTATAAGATTAGATTAGATGAGATTTATTTAATTTTCAAAGAAAAGGTAACAATTTGCTTATGATTTACTTAAATCTTTAAAGGCATGGCCAGAATGGCCGTCAGCCAGATGATAGCTTATTGCTAGTTACGTTTTGCAAAATCTAAATAAATTTACATACATATGTTATTCATTTTTTTTTTTTTTTCCTGTTTTTTTAAAAATCTTCTCTTACAATTTTGTTTCTATACGCTAGAGATACTTTTATGAACGAGAAGCATGTAGTTAGGTGTTGTATCTGGTAAGTGGAATTGACGTTTGAGATAAAATCGCAAGAGCTTTTCTGTGGTTTCAAATTGAAGCCACCCCCAAGATTGTGCTGCATAAAGCATAATTGATTCAGATGTTGCAGTGAATACTTTGTACTTGGAGCTGAAGGGAAGGTCCATGTTTCCGTATACGTTTCGCCAGACTGTTCCGATCGCATTTTTGGATGCCGATAGTTTTTTGCTTAAGTGCTTCTCTATGTTGAGGTTGCTCGTTATTGTAAAGCCTAGATATTGATACTCTTTGACCGTCTCGATTTGCTCTGATCCAAAAAACCATCTTTCGGTTGCTGCTAGGCGCCCTGATCCTTTCCGAAACACCATAGTTTTAGATTTGCTCAAGTTGACAGTCAAATTCCACTTAACACAGTAGTCACGCAATTTGTTGATCATTAATTGGAGTGAGTTAGGAGATTCTGCTAAGATAACCAGGTCGTCGGCATACAATAAGACTTTTATCTGAACTCTGTCTAGCGAAATTCCACAAGGCATGACTGGAAGTAAATCTTCAATATAAAGACAGAAGAGTGGTGGACTAAGGTTGCATCCTTGCTTCAACCCAACCGAGGAAAAGAACCAGTTAGAAAGGTTTTTCCCATCCCAAACTGCGTTCTGTGTTTGATTGTAAATGCCTTCAATAATGGTTCCGAATTTGAGTGACATTCCATCCCTGTACAACTTATAAAATAGAGCGTTTCTGTCTATGGAATCGAAAGCGGCTCGGAAATCCACAAAGAAGACATAGAGTTTTTGGCGCTTACGTAGGTACATATCTGCAATATTTGTTAATGTGAAAATGTGGTCTATAGTAGAGTATCCCTTTCGAAATCCAGTTTGGAACTCACTAAGAAGCTGTGTATTATCGATCCATTTCATAAGACGACTACGTAAAATTTCCGTAAATATTTTCAAAGATGTATTAATGAAAGAAATTCCACGGTAGTTGGATGGTTCCATCATATCTCCTTTCTTATAAATTGGAAATATTATTGATTTCTTAAACATTTCTGGTGCTGCTCCGGAATTAAAGATAATATTATACACATCTGTAAGTTGTTTCATGAATTCCAGTGTTGCATTTTTAAAAAATTCATTTGGGATCCGATCACATTCTGGGGCTTTATTATTCTTTCCTTGCGATATTGCTGACTTGACTTCTTCCAGTGTAATCTCGCTATCTAAGATCTCATTTACAAAAGCGGGCCTAGAATAGTGCATCCCTTCAGCAAATAGTTCTGAGTTACCTTGTTTTTCAAAATGTTCGCCCAGTATTGATGCAGATAGTGGAGTTTTCGTAACGAAGGGTGTTCCTTTAAGATTTTGAATAGCTTTCCAAAAGTCTTTTGAGTTTCTACAGGATAGTACTTTTTCCGTTTGTATTTTATTGAAATTTTCCTTTTTAAATTTGCATAATGCTTTATAGCTTTGGTTTGCTTTTAAGTATTTTTCTTTTAAGCAAGCTGAGTTATAATTTTGGAAAAGTTTTAATATAGCAAAAGATCTTTTTCTTGCAGATTCACATTCCTTATCATACCAGGCAGAATGGCTTTTCAATGTTTTAGATGTTGTCTTTGGTAGAACGGCTGAAGCGTCAATTATTCGTTGTAAAGATTCAATTGAAGATTCCGATTCGTTTGCGACATGTGCTGCAAGGTTGATATTTAAGTTTCTTTTGTATACCTCCACTTGATTTTCACACCATTTAAGTTTTGGTAAGAGTGGGTTTTCATGTTTCAGATGTGATTCACTATCTGGTTCTGAATTTTGCAGAGTAGTTACTAGTGGCATATGATCGGAATATATTTGATTACCAACTTCAAAATCATATAGCAAAGATAATATATCCTTGGACATTATAAGGTAATCTATCACAGATTGTCCTGGGTTTCGGATGAAGGTAAGTTTGCGGTCCACATCCCCCATTGTTGTGCCGTTTACTATGGACAAATCAAGTGCTTCCCATTTCAAGTATAGTTCTTCCTCTTGCTTTACTTCCAGATCTCTTGATTTTCTTGTAGTCGAATACCGATTTCCAAAGGTTTCACACTGTTCTTGCCCAGTGCGAGCATTAAAATCTCCAACGAGCATACATTTTTTTTCGCCTAAGACTTGCATTGCATTAACCAATGTGGTGAAATCCATTTGCCAGTAGGAACAGTTTAAATAGACTAGAATTATACAAAAAATTGTGCGGCAAAACATAATTTCTAAATATACGAATCCCTCAAATTCTTTAAAGTCACATTTTCCTGAAGATAACGATTTTTTAAAACCGTATAGCGCTCCACCAGAAGCTCTCCCCCTTGTTGCATCATTTCTTTTTTCAGCTGCTATCCACCAGAGGTTATAATCGCGAAAAAATTCTTCAGAGTATTTCTGATTCTTATTTAACATATGTGTTTCGTATAATAAAAATATTTCAAAAGTGTTTATATAGTTAAAAAAATCTAAATACATTTTCTTATTGGATAATCCATTTACATTATAACTAAGGATTTTTATTTTCTTATAATTAACAACATTTTTTATTTTCTGGCTGACTTCTAAAACCTATTGTGAACGTCTCATTTCGCCGACTACATTGCCGACTTCAGCTCCCCATTCGTTTTCACATTGGCCCAAAGGTGGCGGTAGAGCGTTTGCGTATGACGTTTGTCTGACGTTTTCAGTTGTCAACTTTTTGTTTTCAATGAAATGTTCTCGCTGCAAATTAATATTAAATTTTGACGAAAGTACACTAAATCCGTCGTTTTGTCCACACATTAAACCATTTTCATCGTTCCATAAGAAATACTGGTTCTCAACGTGCAGTTTGTCATCCGTCAAGCTGACCCTGATATTCGCATTTTGCATTTTTATTGCCTTCCTCACCTTCAACAAAATGGCTCTCCTGCGGCGCAATCCAAGTGGAAAATCTTTATGCATAGATATGCCTGTGTTCGCCAGTTTCTTTCCTTGGCTCAGAATTTCACGCGCTAGCTGTGCGTTTGCCACCTTAACTCAATATGTTTTTCTACTTCCTGTTCTAATGTTCATCTCTTCGAAATGTTCAAAAGCAATCCTGTTTGAAGCCTTAGTGATGCTTGAGCAGGTATTTTCTAGAAGTTCCTTTGGAGCTTCGTTGTTGGTAGAGGCCAGGTGAAATATAATGTTTTTCTCTTGCATGTGCAGTTCGGATAACTCAATACGTCTTTCCAGTTGCTCACATTTCGTCTCTAGAGCTCGTACCTGAGTTTGAAGACATTCATTGCTCACACGAAGTTGGGTTAGTTGCGAAAGCACCGGCTCGAGATATGCTTTAGTTGGAAGTTCTTTGAAACGATCATCTAGCATGCGATTGAAATCTTCCAGAGACAAATCCGCTAAAGAGAAACTTATAATATCGGGCTTTATAAGAAAACCTTTGTACCGCTCTTGTTTCATGTGAATTGAAATATGTTATTAGAACAAAGTATAATTTTTGGATTTTTGTTGGAAATGATAAACGCTATGAGACGATAAGCTGTTACATATGGGCGACTTAAATAGCTAAGTGTAAAAGCGATTTAAGGTATAATGATAGGGGCCGTCAACAAATGTCCGGCTTTTGACGGCCATGGAGCCCTGACGTTTAGTCAGCGGTTGGGTGGGTACAGCCCAGGGTTACTAACAACCAACCCTGATTATATTCGTGTTTGTGTTCCTATTCTCCTTCCCTAGTTCAGAACAGCTCAGCTGATATCTTATCTCCCCCCCCCTCTATGGTATGCTTTTGGCAGAACATCGGCTTTGATTATATTTTTTTTGAAAATTCAGATCTTAAATTTCTAAAATACCCCTCTTCCTCATATCCTCTTCCCCTAATATCTCGGCATGATTTTGTTTTTATTCTGTGGACAAAATGACAGCGGAAAAGAACCTTCCCTCCGACGAGCCATAGCCGCGCTTAACGCCACCATGCCGAACCATCCGCTGGGTTTCAAAATTTTGGCATCCGCCTTAATTTTCATCATCCTAAACCTTAGTCTGCCACAAAATAATGGCGCCCAACTTGGGGCCAGAATTTGAAAACATCGTTAACCCTGTTCCCGCAATTTATTCTCAGTAATTATATCATAACTAAATTCTGGATGAATTACTTTTTTTTAGGAGTCGACCCAAGACTGTGGAGCTACGAAACTGAACCTTACAAAAAGTTTTTGTCGTAATGATCTTCAGTTTGATTACCTTTGTAGCCACTATTGAACATCTTCCTCTCAAATGTTGCAATTGCAAGCGGACTGGCAGTCGTTTGCAAGGCTACCTAATAGCTGTTTTTTCAAAAAAAAAAAAAATGTAAGTAATCAATTTTTTTCCCCGCCAAGTTTATTAGTACCCGTAATCTGATGCAACTCCTAGGAGTCCGTTCTACAGTGTTGTGGAAGCTGTTGCACTAGAGTTTGCAAATAAATAGTGAGTCAATAAACTTTGAGCGTAACATGAATAAAACAATAATTTTTTTTCCAATAAAGCTAACATGAAACAAGAATAAAACAATAATTTTTTTTCCAATAAAGCTACCTTTTCGTTTGTCTATATAAAATTTCTTCCCTATCTGTTAAGTGTCAATGCTTTCTAAACTTTCTACTTTTACTTCGCTTATTCGAAACTGAGCAATACTTTATGCAAATATACCCAACAAACCAGAAAAACAAAAAGAACTCCTTTAGTATACAAATTATTCTTTGTAAATTTATTTAGTTGAAATACATCCAAATTTTCTTTTCAAAAACTTCGAATTTGTCTTCCTTGATATCAAGCAATATCGAGCTTTCTAAAGCTATGAGTACAAATAAAAAATCCAATAATGGGACTCTCCCCAAAACAAGCAGGCAGTCCGCCTTTGACGCCAACCGTTATAATATCCAAACTCGAAATCGCGGGCCATGTGATAATCTGTCTCTTTCCATGACTCAAGCCGGTTCCTTCCCAATCAGACATTCACCTCCACAGAACGTTAAACTAGGTGGAAGCAATGTCCTTCATTCACCCAACTTCGATTTAGTCCACAACGGAAGCATATATCAAATTCGAAATCAAGCAGTCACAGAAAAAATAGCCACATCCCCCTCCAAATCAAACAATGGATTATTCGCCACCGTTACAACTAGCCCGACAACCTTTGCCACCGTCACTACGACCACCATTACTTCATCTAGTCCGATAATGTCACTTTTCACAAGGAACGTTGCTTCGGCTATAAATCGAAACGTCTTAGAAAACCGACCACTTTCAAATCATCCCAACCATTCTGTTAGAGTATCGTTTTCAGAGAATTAGGACATTAATGACCATGCACCAGCATTTAACCTTAACAACATTGGGTATAGCGCAAGTTCCAAACAAGCTATAGTGACTTCCCAACCCCAGGCACAATATACTTCTTCTAGCCATCTCCATAATCATATAAAGAGCGTGGTAGATGCAACCTTGAAAGGCCTACAAAAGTCTCTTTTTAAAGACTTGCCTGGGATCATTCAACAGAACGTAGAGCAAAGCATGAAGTCCTTGTTACCTCTTAAAGACCACTTCATTGGAATCGAAAAAGAACAAATCGCTTCAAAGGACAACCAACCAGTTTCTAATGCCAATTTTTCGATACATTCCGGCAACCTGTCTACTAGTTCTCGTTTCTGTGAACCCCCAAATGACTCAAACAAATGTACCAACACCAAAAATCTTCAATATTTTCCTCGACGAAACAGACAAGAAGTTTCTCATTCCTGTCCCAATTATCGAAATCTTAACCAATTTGCATTTGATAAGGATGATCCATATTGTCGAAGCGATCCCCGTATTCAATATCTTCAATCCAATCATGTTCCCGCGAATCGCTTTCAATTGGATTATAACCCAACCGACCCGAATAGATTTGATCGTCCAAGGGTTGATTTTGCTCCCTTTGGCCACGATCCCTTAGATTTCAGTAACCCATATTATGATTTAAGATATCCTGCAATCGATCGCCGACAAGATTTCGGATTTTCTTATGACCGACCGTACTCCCGACGATTCGAGACATTGTGGAATGTTCGCTTCGACGACACGTCCAAAGGTATGCCAATACGAGAATTTGTATCACGAGTGGAAATATTACAAGACAAATATAATTGCCCTTGGAAAGAAGTACTTTGTAATTTTCACCACCTATTGGTTGGTATTGCTTCGAATTGGTATTTCGAATATTTACGTCAGCATCGCCAAGTCGATTGGCTTACACTCAAAAACGCCTTGCTAAAGCCATTCCAGAGATACGAAAGTGATCTCGAAATTTTGAAAGCAATTATGGATCGAAAACAATCACCCCGAGAACCGTTCGATGAATTTTCTACGTCAATAATTCATCTTAAGAGACAATTACGCGAACCAATGAGAGACGCAGACCTAGTCCCTATTTTACGGAATAACGTAAACGCTCGTCTTATGGCATTTGTATATCCGATGAGTATATACTCCTTAGAACGATTTAGGGATGAATGCCGGCGAACGGAGAAAATGTTACAAGCGCGTTATGCCTCACAAAGTCGAACGAATTGCGTAAGAAATGTACACGAAGTGCATTGGCCTGTCGGAACGACAACCGACGAAAACTTTTTCATCCCGGCTGACGAAAATCTTGCCGCTTTTTCGTATAATCGTCCTCAGGGACCGGTTAGTCAAGACAAAAACCCTTCAGGTAATTTGAAGTGTTACAGCTGCAAAGAGCTGGGTCATCTCTCAACTAATTGCCCCTCTAAGGTTAGTAAGCCTTGCTACTGCTATCGTTGCGGTACCGAAAACTTCACGGTTCGTGATTGTCCGAATTGTAACTTCAATAAGGGAAACTTCAAATCGAGCGTGATGCCGCCTGGGGAGTCACGTTCGACCCAAACAAACCCAGTTTAAGGAACAAATATGCCTCGACAAACACCTACGCTTCATCAGATGCTTGTCGAGATACTCCCTCAGTCTCAAAGTTCACTGAGACTGACATCGAACCTGAAAACAATAAAAAATTTGCGAAATCTCTCGATACAGATACCTCTATTCTGAAAGATAAAACTATTCTCAATTAGATCCCAAAACCATTTTGATTCGTGAGCCCAAGGAGGCCACGAAAGGCACGCTACCGCTCTTTGAACAGGAACCTGACAAAAAACCTATACCTTTGTATAGAAAATCGTTTGAAGAAAGACTGAAAAACTATGAAAAGATTCGAAATCGTATTTTTAGACTAGAAGAAATAAAACCGTCGGATATTCCATCCAAGTTGTTAGAAACTCGACAGAGAAGTGCAAGAAGAACCGCGTTCCGAATATTTTTAGAAGAAACCACTCTCGGAAGTACTCAGCCAGACCCCAGGCCATATGCCAAAATCTCAATCAAATGACGAGGGCTGGTTTACTAGACAGTGGAGCTTCGATATCATGCCTAGGCAAAGGCTGTATGGAATTGGTGAAATCACTTGCCATTCCCATAATAGCCTTAAAAGCAGAAGTAAATACAGCTGATGGTAAAGGTCAAAGGATAGTCGGACGCGTGTCGGTACCTGTAGAATATGACAAAGTGGTAAAACCTCTCTATATTTATCTAGTGCCCAATTTATGCCAGCCACTCTATCTTGGTGTGGACTTTTGGTCCAAATTTCAAATCGCGCCCCATATCATCGGCGAAGTTTTCGGCTTTAAAACCGACAATGAGAAATGCGACTCTGAAAATATCGACCAGAAACCACTCGAGCTTCAGGATGTCTCAGCCGTAATAAGTGAAATGTTCTGTCCTCCTGGCCGCAACGAATCTGTGGAAGAAGAGAAAGATAAGCCTAGACCCCCTATGCACGAGTTAACATCGGAGCAAAAAAAATCGTCTAGAGTCAGTGATCTCCCTATTTCCTTCATTTGCAAAGCTTGTGTTCGGTAAAACCTCCCTTGAAGAGCACTTGATCGATACAGGAGACGCTAAACCGGTGAAGCACTGACATTACCCCATATCACCAGTGAATCTGGAGATAATCAATAGGGAGCTGGATCGCATGCTCTCTTTGGGAGTAATTGAAGAGAGTCACAGTGCTGGGAGTTCACCCATAGTCCTTATGAGAAAACCTCGTAAGGATCGAGTATGTTTGGACTACCGCATAGTGAACTCTCTTACAAAGGGAGATGCGTACCCGCAACCTCTTCTGGAGAGTCTGCTTAGCCGACTTGGAGATACACACTACATGAGTAGTGTTCATCTCAAAGATGCGTTCTGGCAGATCCCTCTGGAGGAAACGTCAAGAAGAAGACCGCATTTATTGTGCCTGGGCGACCATTGCATCAATTCACCGTCATGCCTTTTGGGTTGTGTAATGCACCCCAAAGGTTATGTCGGTTAATGGATAAGGTGATCCCCTCGGCACTTAGAGAATCCGTGTTTGTATATCTTGACGATCTCCTGATTATCTCCTCGGATTTCGAATCCCATCTGAAAATTTTGACGTTGGTAGCGGAACACTTGAAATCAGCTAACCTTACTATCAACGTCGAAAAATCCTTCTTTTGTTTTAAGGAATTGAAGTATCTCGGATACATTATCGGACAAGGTCACGTAAAAGCTGACCCTGATAAGATTTCAGCAATAAAAGAGTTTCCTCTACCAACGACCCAGAAACAGGTGAGGAGATTTCTTGGGATATGTGGGTGGTATCGTCGCTTCATCCGGAATTTTTCAGCTCTAGCCGCGCCCTTATCGGATTGTCTTAAAAAAGGAAATAAATTTCCAATTCCTCCAGAAGCAATCGAGTCCTTCGAGGCTTTGAAACCGATCGCTTATTTTTCCGAAAAATTAAACGCTTGCCAACAAAAATACAGCGTTGGAGAACAGGAATGTCTCGCTGCATTAAGACCCATTCGCAGTTTAAACCATATGTGAAAGGTAGTAATAACCGACCACGCTATCCTTAAAAGGCTCATGAACTTAACAGACCTCAGTGGTCGATTAGCCCGTTGGTCCCTGAAGCTGCAAGCCTATTCGTTTCATGTTAAACACCTGAAAGGAGGCCAAAATGTTGTGCCGGATGCGTTATCCAGAGCACACATGGATCAGCTGACTTATTCGCCAATCACAGAATATAATGAATTTAAATCAAAAGAAAACCTCGACCTTATTTCTACGGTTGCCCAAAACGACAAAAATCTACCGGACATGAAAATTCAAAATGGGCTTATTTATAAAAAGTCATCCAAAGCGAAAACTGCAATTTTAGTGCAGACGGGTTTTTGAAGCTTTGGTTACCCTCTGGCTTAACCCAGCAAATCATTACTCAAAACCATAAACCTCCTAATTGCGCTCACGGCGGCATCAATGTACCAAATGCAAAGAAAACAAATCCCCGAACTTTATCATGGGATTCCAACAAAATATTGAACTTCCGTTATAAAAAATCTATACAGATTTTATGGGCCCCTACGTGCGAAGCAAAAAGGGAAATTTGTTCCTCTTCATCGCATTAGATTACATGTCAAAATTTGTATTCTTGAAACCTATGCATAAGGCTACCTCAAAACTCGTTACTGACTTCCTTGAAAAGGAGATTTTCCTAAAGTTTGGAGTACCAGAGTTCGTGCACAGCGATAACGGCAAGCAATTTGTCTCGCGGGAATTCAAAAACTTTTTAGGTAAATACGGAACGAAACATATCAAGAATGCCCTATATTCTCCACAGGCAAACGCTTCGGAGAGGGTAAATCGTTCCATCTTGTCAACCATTCGTACATACCTTAAAGATGACCACAAAGATTGGGATCTGCACTTGCCACAAATACAACAGGCGATGTGCACTTCAGTACATCAGTCGACAGGTATGTCCCCATTCTGTGCCCTCTTTGATCACCATATGATCACTCATGCAGAAGCTTACCCAATTCTAAAAACACTAAAAGCTTTAGGCGATGGTGAGATCGAGGTATTACCTTCTCCGAACGGCCTGCAACTGTTGCGAGGAAAAATCAAACAGAAATTGCATGAGCCGCATAAACGCAATGAAAAATCGTACAATGCAAGGTCAGCTGTACGTGTATTCAAACCTGGAGAGGAAATTTTCCGCCGAAATTTTGTTTTGAGCAATGCCTCCAAAAATTTTAATGCGAAACTTTCAAACAAATTTGTTAAGTGCAGAGTGAGAAGTCGAAACAAAAATCTACACGAAAAAGAAAACCTACAAGGGAAGAGAATCCGTATTTATCATGCTAAAGACCTGCGTCGATGAGTATGTAACCCTGATTCATATTATTTCATAGAAGTACCAACCCCCGCATACACTCTCATATCCTGCGCTAAACAAATTGGTCCCCAAACCTGAAAAGGAAACCAAATCTCCGATGGTGGCAGAATCTAATTTCACTAAAAAGCGGGACTTCTTGCACTTTCAAACATTTGTTTATTCTTCCCAATCCAAGACAAAATTCGTTAGCGAAAAGACAAGCAAAGAGAAACCGAGAACAAAAGAACACTCGCAGACCTTTTGTATATATTTTGTAGTACATAATGTACATTGAATAATTTTATTTAAACTAATTTTACATTTGTTTTTTAAGACTGCACTCTATTCACAAAACTAAACTCGGAATACATACATATGTATACATACATATAATCTAGATATTTATTTTTGACTCACGATTCACTGATTTTCAGTGGTGGAGTCGGTTGGAGATCCTCTTTGTAAGCCCATTTGAAATGGAAGATGCTGTTGATGAGCTGTGAGTAATTTTTGCTTTGGGATGTTCCCCCACCCCCACCCCAACTGCGCCACCGAGCCTTTGGTATGGCTTCAAAGTAGGGTGGATGTAGCCAAATACGTCGTGTGGTAAGCATAGATGTGTCCTTGACGCAAGTGGCACAATAAATGTTTTCGTGCACACCAATTGAATCGAATTCATTTGGCGTAGTGGCGATATCCTTTCACTGTCATGATGATTATGCCTATGCGAATCAACCAACGATCTATAGGTAGATGCGCCATTACATTGAGGATGTGCACTCCCACCAAAGCGAACATTCCTATGGTGTTCCATCTCTTGTGACAATGGATGTGATACATAATTGTTGTTGCACTGAAGATTCTGTTCAAATATCCGTTTTTTTTCTTTTTACATAAACGAGTCTATAGCGAGTCTATTGTTTCGATGGAATGCTTGAATGTTTTTAGAAATATTTTTTGGATTGAAGGTGGAAGTAAAGCCTATTTCTGGTGGAAGTAATGCTAATTTCTCACCGGCCCAGTTGGCAAAAGACAAAAAGAGTCGTCTTTGACGAGGGTGCACTAGGACTAGGACCGATTTTCTTCGGCGGCCGTAACCTATCGGAATACCCACCAAAGGCGGCCGGCGGCCATCCTATGCACCCACCACCACAATTAAATTAAAAGCGGAATTAATTAAATAAGGAAATAAACATAAAATCGAACTAAAGAATTATTTTCGATTCAAAAATATTTTATTAGAAATTCAACTAGAAAAAACCAACAATACATAATTTATCTAAAAGCGGAAAAAAAAGATAAAACGATTTTGAAAACAAAATTTGGTATGAACTAAGCATACGTATTAGCCGCCTAAGTAATTTTTAAGATCACTATTCATTTTTTTTAGATAACCAAACAAATCGGTATCGGGTAGTTATTTTCACGGCCTTGAAAAGGGCTTTGTTAAAAAAAAATCAAAATAAAATATAGACAAAAAAAAAGAAAAAAACAAAACAACTGAAAACAACTCATGAAAATCTCATCAAAGAAAAAGCAAACAAATACATTTCTTTCAAAGACCAGCTGGAACGCGACTCGTGTGCACGGATCATCCAACAGCCAGGAAAACTGTAAGTTCATATTACGTAAGTTTATATTTGTATCTGATGATTTCATAATTGTTTCTGTTGTTTAGCGATAAAACATACCCATTTACAAATTACACATAATATATAGATATACCTACCCGAGTCGCGATCGTATACTCAATCATTATTTACTTACCTGATTTTCTTATATACTAAATTTGATTTACCTGTGATATACCTTTGACTTACCCGTAAATTGCAAACAAATTATATCGGATTAACCATTGCATTACTTCAGACTTCCCATACCCTTACTTTTTCTTTTATCGGATTTAATTGATCCAAATTTTAATTATTTCTATCAGATCTATTTTCAATTGTTTAATGTTTTTTATGAATTTAAAATTAAAACTTATAATATCGGGCTTTATAAGAAAACCTTTGTACCGCTCTTGTTTCATCTGAATTAAAATATGTTATTAGAACAAAGTATAATTATTTTTGCTGGAAATGATAAACGCTATGAGACGATAAGCTGTTACATATGGGCGACTTAGATAGCTAAATGTAAAAGCGATTTAAGGTATAATGATAGGGGCCGTCAACAAATCTCCGGCTTTTGACGGCCATGGAGCCCTGACGTTTAGTCAGCAGTCGGGTGGGTACAGCCCAGGGTAACTAACAACCAACCTTGATTATATTCGTGTTTGTGTTCCTATTCTCCTTCCCTAGTTCAGAACAGATCAGCTGATATCTTATCTCCCCCCCTCTATGGTATGCTTTTGGCAGAACATCGGCTTTGATTATATTTTTTTTGAAAATTCAGATCTTTAATTTCTAAAATACCCCTCTTCCTCATATCCTCTTCCCTTAATATCTCGGCATGATTTTTTTTTTTATTCTGTAAACAAAATGACAGCTGCGCTTAACGCCAGCATGCCGAACCATCCGCTGGGTTTCAAGATTTTGGCATCCGCCTTAATTTTCATCATCCTAAACCTTAGTCTGCCACAAAATAATGGCGCCCAACGTGGGGCCAGAAGTTGAAAACATCGTTAGCCCCGTTCCCGCAACTTATCCTCAGTAATTGTTTCATAACTAAATTCTAGATGAATTACTTTTTTTTAGGAGTCGACCCAAGGCTGTAGAGCTAAGAAAGTGAACCCTATAAAAAGTTTTTGTCGAAATGATCTTGAGTCTGATTACCTTTGTAGCCACTATTGAACATCTTCCTCTCAAAAGTTGCAATTGCAAGCGGACTGGCAGTCGTTTGCAAGGATACCTAATAGCTGTCTTTTCAAAAAAAAAATGTAAGTAATCAATTTTTTCCCCCGCCAAGTTTATTAGTACCCGTAATCTGATGCAACTCCTAGGAGTCCGTTCTACAGTGTTGTGGAAGCTGTTGCACTAGAGTTTGCAGATAAATAGTGAGTCAATAAACTTTGAGCGTAACAAGAATAAAACAATAATTTTTTTTCCAATAAAGCTACCTTTTAGTTTGTCAATATAAAATTTCTTCCCTATCTGGTAAGTGTCAAGAACTCCTTTAGCATACAAATTACTCTTTGTAAATTTATTTAGTTGAAATACATCCAAATTTTCTTTTCAAAAACTTCGAATTTGTCTTCCTTGATATCAAGCAATATCGAACTTTCTAAAGCTATGAGTACAAATAAAAAATCCAATAATGGGACTCTCCCCAAAACAAGCAGGCAGTCCGCCTTTGACGCCAACCGTTATAATATCCAAACTCGAAATCGCGGGCCATGTGATAATCTGTCTCTTTCCATGACTCAAGCCGGTTCCTTCACAATCAGACATTCACCTCCACAGAACGTTAAACTAGGTGGAAGCAATGTCCTTCATTCACCCAACTTCGATTTAGTCCACAACGGAAGCATATATCAAATTCGAAATCAAGCAGTCACAGAAAAAATAGCCACATCCCCCTCCAAATCAAACAATGGATTATTCGCCACCGTTACAACCAGCCCGACAACCTTTGCCACCGTCACTACGACCACCATTACTTCATCTAGTCCGATAATGTCACTTTTCACAAGGAACGTTGCTTCGGCTATAAATCGAAACGTCTTAGAAAACCGACCACTTTCAAATCATCCCAACCATTCTGTTAGAGTATCGTTTTCAGAGAATTAGGACATTAATGACCATGCACCAGCATTTAACCTTAACAACATTGGGTATAGCGCAAGTTCCAAACAAGCTATAGTGACTTCCCAACCCCAGGCACAATATACTTCTTCTAGCCATCTCCATAATCATATAAAGAGCGTGGTAGATGCAACCTTGAAAGGCCTACAAAAGTCTCTTTTTAAAGACTTGCCTGGGATCATTCAACAGAACATAGAGCCTTGTTACCTCTTAAAGACCACTTCATTGGAATCGAAAAAGAACAAATCGCTTCAAAGGACAACCAACCAGTTTCTAATGCCAATTTTTCGATACATTCCGGCAACCTGTCTACTAGTTCTCGTTTCTGTGAACCCCCAAATGACTCAAACAAATGTACCAACACCAAAAATCTTCAAGATTTTCCTCGACGAAACAGACAAGAAGTTTCTCATTCCTGTCCCAATTATCGAAATCTTAACCAATTTGCATTTGATAGGGATGATCCATATTGTCGAAGCGATCCCCGTATTCAATATCTTCAATCCAATCATGTTCCCGCGAATCGCTTTCAATTGGATTATAACCCAACCGACCCGAATAGATTTGATCGTCCAAGGGTTGATTTTGCTCTCTTTGGCCACGATCCCTTAGATTTCAGTAACCCATATTATGATTTAAGATATCCTGCAATCGATCGCCGACAAGATTTCGGATTTTCTTATGACCGACCGTACTCCCGACGATTGGAGACATTGTGGAATGTTCGCTTCGACGACACGTCCAAAGGTATGCCAATACGAGAATTTGTATCACGAGTAGAAATATTACAAGACAAATATAATTGCCCTTGGAAAGAAGTACTTTGTAATTTTCACCACCTATTGGTTGGTATTGCTTCGGATTGGTATTTCGAATATTTACGTCAGCATCGCCAAGTCGATTGGCTTACACTCAAAAACGCCTTGCTAAAGCCATTCCAGAGATACGAAAGTGATCTCGAAATTTTGAAAGCAATTATGGATCGAAAACAATCACCCCGAGAACCGTTCGATGAATTTTCTACGTCAATAATTCATCTTAAGAGACAATTACGCGAACCAATGAGAGACGCAGACCTAGTCCCTATTTTACGGAATAACGTAAACGCTCGTCTTATGGCATTTGTATATCCGATGAGTATATACTCCTTAGAACGATTTAGGGATGAATGCCGGCGAACGGAGAAAATGTTACAAGCGCGTTATGCCTCACAAAGTCGAACGAATTGCGTAAGAAATGTACACGAAGTGCATTGGCCTGTTGGAACGACAACCGACGAAAACTTTTTCATCCCGGCTGACGAAAATCTTGCCGCTTTTTCGTATAATCGTCCTCAGGGACCGGTTAGTCAAGACAAAAACCCTTCAGGTAATTTGAAGTGTTACAGCTGCAAAGAGCTGGGTCATCTCTCAACTAATTGCCCCTCTAAGGTTAGTAAGCCTTGCTACTGCTATCGTTGCGGTACCGAAAACTTCACGGTTCGTGATTGTCCGAATTGTAACTTCAATGAGGGAAACTTCAAATCGAGCGTGATGCCGCCTGGGGAGTCACGTTCGACCCAAACAAACCCAGTTTAAGGAACAAATATGCCTCGACAAACACCTACGCTTCATCAGATGCTTGTCGAGATACTCCCTCAGTCTCAAAGTTCACTGAGACTGACATCGAACCTGAAAACAATAAAAAATTTGCGAAATCTCTCGATACAGATACCTCTATTCTGAAAGATAAAACTATTCTCAATTAGATCCCAAAACCATTTTGATTCGTGAGCCCAAGGAGGCCACGAAAGGCACGCTACCGCTCTTTGAACAGGAACCTGACAAAAAACCTATACCTTTGTATAGAAAATCGTTTGAAGAAAGACTGAAAAACTATGAAAAGATTCGAAATCGTATTTTTAGACTAGAAGAAATAAAACCGTCGGATATTCCATCCAAGAGCTTCGATATCATGCCTAGGCAAAGGCTGTATGGAATTGGTGAAATCACTTGCCATTCCCATAATAGCCTTAAAAGCAGAAGTAAATACAGCTGATGGTAAAGGTCAAAGGATAGTCGGACGCGTGTCGGTACCTGTAGAATATGACAAAGTGGTAAAACCTCTCTATATTTATCTAGTGCCTGATTTATGCCAGCCACTCTATCTTGGTGTGGACTTTTGGTCCAAATTTCAAATCGCGCCCCATATCATCGGCGAAGTTTTCGGCTTTAAAACCGACAATGAGAAATGCGACTCTGAAAATATCGACCAGAAACCACTCGAGCTTCAGGATGTCTCAGCCGTAATAAGTGAAATGTTCTGTCCTCCTGGCCGCAACGAATCTGTGGAAGAAGAGAAAGATAAGCCTAGACCCCCTATGCACGAGTTAACATCGGAGCAAAAAAAATCGTCTAGAGTCAGTGATCTCCCTATTTCCTTCATTTGCAAAGCTTGTGTTCGGTAAAACCTCCCTTGAAGAGCACTTGATCGATACAGGAGACGCTAAACCGGTGAAGCACTGACATTACCCCATATCACCAGTGAATCTGGAGATAATCAATAGGGAGCTGGATCGCATGCTCTCTTTGGGAGTAATTGAAGAGAGTCACAGTGCTTGGAGTTCACCCATAGTCCTTATGAGAAAACCTCGTAAGGATCGAGTATGTTTGGACTACCGCATAGTGAACTCTCTTACAAAGGGAGATGCGTACCCGCAACCTCTTCTGGAGAGTCTGCTTAGCCGACTTGGAGATACACACTACATGAGTAGTGTTGATCTCAAAGATGCGTTCTGGCAGATCCCTCTGGAGGAAACGTCAAGAAGAAGACCGCATTTATTGTGCCTGGGCGACCATTGCATCAATTCACCGTCATGCCTTTTGGGTTGTGTAATGCACCCCAAAGGTTATGTCGGTTAGTGGATAAGGTGATCCCCTCGGCACTTAGAGAATCCGTGTTTGTATATCTTGACGATCTCCTGATTATCTCCTCGGATTTCGAATCCCATCTGAAAATTTTGACGTTGGTAGCGGAACACTTGAAATCAGCTAACCTTTACTATCAACGTCGAAAAATCCTTCTTTTGTTTTAAGGAATTGAAGTATCTCGGATACATTATCGGACAAGGTCACGTAAAAGCTGACCCTGATAAGATTTCAGCAATAAAAGAGTTTCCTCTACCAACGACCCAGAAACAGGTGACGAGATTTCTTGGGATATGTGGGTGGTATCGTCGCTTCATCCGGAATTTTTCAGCTCTAGCCGCGCCCTTATCGGATTGTCTTAAAAAAGGAAATAAATTTCCAATTCCTCCAGAAGCAATCGAGTCCTTCGAGGCTTTGAAACCGATCGCTTATTTTTCCGAAAAATTAAACGCTTGCCAACAAAAATACAGCGTTGGAGAACAGGAATGTCTCGCTGCATTAAGACCCATTCGCAGTTTAAACCATATGTGAAAGGTAGTAATAACCGACCACGCTATCCTTAAAAGGCTCATGAACTTAACAGACCTCAGTGGTCGATTAGCCCGTTGGTCCCTGAAGCTGCAAGCCTATTCGTTTCATGTTAAACACCTGAAAGGAGGCCAAAATGTTGTGCCGGATGCGTTATCCAGAGCACACATGGATCAGCTGACTTATTCGCCAATCACAGATTCTAATGAATTTAAATCAAAGGAATACCTCGACCTTATTTCTACGGTTGCCCAAAACGACAAAAATCTACCGGACATGAAAATTCAAAATGGGGTTATTTATAAAAAAGTCATCCAAAGCGAAAACTGCAATTTTAGTGCAGACGGGTTTTTAAAGCTTTGGTTACCCTCTGGCTTAACCCAGCAAATCATTACTCAAAACCATGAACCACCTAATTGCGCTCACCGCGGCATTCAAAAAACCCTTGAAAGAATCAAAGAGACCTACTTTTGGCCTAAAATGGCTCAGCAAGTGCGAAATTTCGTCAATCAATGTACCAAATGCAAAGAAAACAAATCCCCGAACTTTATCATGGGATTCCAACAAAATATTGAACTTCCGTTCCAAAAAATCTATATAGATTTTATAGGCCCCTACGTGCGAAGCAAAAAGGGAAATTTGTTCCTCTTCATCGCATTAGATTACATGTCAAAATTTGTATTCTTGAAACCTATGCATAAGGCTACCTCAAAACTCGTTACTGACTTCCTTGAAAAGAAGATTTTCCTAAAGTTTGGAGTGCCAGAGTTCGTGCACAGCGATAACGGCAAGCAATTTGTCTCGCGGGAATTCAAAAACTTTTTAGGTAAATACGGAACGAAACATATCAAGAATGCCCTATATTCTCCACAGGCAAACGCTTCGGAGAGGGTAAATCGTTCCATCTTGTCAACCATTCGTACATACCTTAAAGATGACCACAAAGATTGGGATCTGCACTTGCCACAAATACAACAGGCGATGTGCACTTCAGTACATCAGTCGACAGGTATGTCCCCATTCTGTGCCCTCTTTGATCACCATATGATCAGTCATGCAGAAGCTTTCCCAATTCTAAAAACACTAAAAGCTTTAGGCGATGGTGAGATCGAGGTATTACCTTCTCCGAACGGCCTGCAACTGTTGCGAGGAAAAATCAAACAGAAATTGCATGAGCCGCATAAACGCAATGAAAAATCGTACAACGCAAGGTCAGCTGTACGTGTATTCAAACCTGGAGAGGAAATTTTCCGCCGAAATTTAGTTTTGAGCAATGCCTCCAAAAATTTTAATGCGAAACTTTCAAACAAATTTGTTAAGTGCAGAGTGAGAAGTCGAAACAATAATCTATACGAAATAGAAAACCTACAAGGGAAGAGAATCCGTATTTATCATGCTAAAGACCTGCGTCGATGAGTATGTAACCCTGATTCATATCATTTCATAGAAGTACCAACCCCCGCATAGACCCTCATATTCTGCGCTAAACAAATTGGTCCCCAAACCTGAAAAGGAAACCAAATCTCCGGTGGTGGCAGAATCTAATTTCACTAAAAAGCGGGACTTCTTTAACTTTCAAGCATTTGTTTATTCTTCCCAATCCAAGACAAAATTCGTTAGCGAAAAGACAAGCAAAGAGAAACCGCTTGCAGACCTTTTGTATATATATTTTGTAGTACATAATGTACATTGAATAATTTTATTTAAACCAATTTCACAAAAAATAGGAATACATACATATGTATACATACATATAAGCTAGATATTTATTTTTGACTCATGATTCACTGATTTTTAGTGGTGGAGTCGGTTGGAGATCCTCTTTGTAAGCCCATTAGAAATGGAAGATGCTGTTGATGAGCTGTGAGTAATTTTTGCTTTGGGATGTTCCCCCACCCCCACCCCAACTGCGCCACCGAGCCTTTGGTATGGCTTCAAAGTAGGGTGGATGTAGCCAAATATGTCGTGTGGTAAGCATAGATGTGTCCTTGACGCAAGTGGCACAATAAATGTTTTCGTTCACACCAATTGAAGCGAATTCATTTGGAGTAGTGGCGATATCCTATCACTGTCATGATGATTATGCCTTTGCGAACCAACCAACGATCTATAGGTAGATGAGCCATTACATTGAGGATGTGCACTCCCACCAAAGCGAACATTCCTATGGTGTTCCATCTCTTGTGACAATGGATGTGTTACATAATTGTTGTTGCACTGAAGATTCTGTTCAAATATCCATTTTGTTTCTTTTTACATAAACGAGTCTATAGCGAGTCTATTGTTTTGATGGTATGCTTGAATGTTTTTAGAAATATTTTTCGGATTGAAGGTGGAAGTAAAGCCTATTTCTGGTGGAAGTAAAGCTAATTTCTCACCGGCCCAGTTGGCAAAAGACAAAAAGAGTCGTCTTTGACGAGGGTGCACTACGTCTAGGACCAATTTTCTTCGGCGGCCGTAACCTATCGGAATACCCACCAAAGGCGGCCGGCGGCCATCCTATGCACCCACCACCACAATTAAATTAAAAGCGGAATTAATTAAATTAGGAAATAAACACAAAATCGAACTAAAGAATTATTTTCGATTCAAAAATATTTTATTAGAAATTCAACTAGAAAAAACCAAACACATAATTTATCTAAAAGCGGAAAAAAAGATAAAACGTATTTTGAAAACAAAATTTTGTATGAACTAAGAATACGTATTAGCCGCCTAAGTAATTTTTAAGATCACTATTCATTTTTTTTAGATAACCAAACAAATCGGTATCGGGTAGTTATTTTCACGGCCTTGAAAAGGGCTTTGTTAAAAAAAAATCAAAATAAAATATAGACAAAAAAAAGAAAAAAACAAAACAACTGAAAACAACTCATGAAAATCTCATCAAAGAAAAAGCAAACAAATACATTTTTTTTCAAAGACCAGCTGGAACGCGACTCGTGTGCACGGATCATCCAACAGCCAGGAAAACTGTAAGTTCATATTACGTAAGTTTATATTTGTATCTGGTGATTTCATAATTGTTTCTGTTGTTTAGCGATAAAACATACCCATTTACAAATTACACATAATATATAGATATACCTACCCGAGTCGCGATCGTATACTCAATCATTATTTACTTACCTGATTTTCTTATATACTAAATTTGATTTACCTGTGATATACCTTTGACTTACCCGTAAATTGCAAACAAATTATATCGGATTAACCATTGCATTACTACAGACTTGCCATACCCTTACTTTTGCTTTTATCGGATTTAATTGATCCAAATTTTAATTATTTCTATCAGATCTATTTTCAATTGTTTAATGTTTTCTATGAATTTAAAATTAAAACTTATAATATCGGGCTTTATAAGAAAACCTTTGTACCGCTCTTGTTTCATCTGAATTAAAATATGTTACTAGAACAAAGTATTGTTGCTTCACCAAATTATTCCAAATAATAATTATTGGCACAATAGAAATTATTGTAAACTGTTCAATTTTATTTTCTGAAAATGAATTACATTAATTTCTTCATGTTCTTAATTCTATAATGCTTTAAGTACAATTGGTACTTAAATGATGAGCAACGATATTATATGTGTAGATCTTTCTTATGATCAGTTGATCTTCTCTTATCTTAACTAAATTAATTTAGAAAATAAAGAATTAGATGATATTAAATTAATTACAATAAATAAATTTTACCAACGATCTAATCGATACAACTGACTTTTAAAGAATGGCTCAAAACACCGGCAATTTTTCTTACTTTATAGGTTAGGTTTTTGTATTTGATACTTAATCGATTAATGCTCTTTACAAGAAAGAGACGAAAGTATTTTTTAAAACCAAACTTAAATTTATGACTATATAAAGGTTGCCATTCCATCTCGGTGGGTTTTCAATGCAAAGTATTAAGAGGCTAGATATTTTGAGGCTACTAGATTTAGAGGCTTGGTGACATTCCGGGGGCCGTCTGAGCATCTCGTGAAGACAAAACTTCAAGCACACCAAGCCTTCCTACCGATCTTTTGGACTTTAAGCTTCCATTTGGCAGTCGAACGTCGCAGATTCGCACTACTCCATCAGGTCCAGGATAAACTTTGACTACTTCACCCATGTTCCAAGTTGATCGAATATCATTTGGCTCTATCAGGATAACGATATTGCCCTCCACCACTGGCTTTGTATTTTTGTGCCACTTAGATCGCCTAGATATTTCGGGTAAATACTCCATATACCATCGTTTGACAAATTCTGACATTAAATGTTGCTATCTCCGACTGTACAGATTGCTGTTTACATCACCCTCATAAAAAATTCCGGGGGCCGTGACGTTTCTATCTTCTTCACCAAAAAGCATGGAATTGGGTGTAAGGGGTCTCGGATCATCAGGCTCGACCGGAATGTGAGTAAGTGGGCGGCGATTGATCTGTCCCTGGGCTTCGATAAGAGCATTTCGAAGAACATCTTCTTGTGGAATAACTCCTTTCAGGATAAAATTCACTGTATTCTTTATCGACTAAATCAATCTTTCCCACGCAACTCCCATCCATGGTGAATACGCAGGGATGAATCGCCACAAGATACCTTCATATTTCGCCGAATATTCACATAAAGCAGCTTCCATCTCCTTGACATCCTTCTCCAGAAGATTTTTGGTGCCAACGAAGTTGAGGCCATTGTCACTATACACAAATTTAGTAACGACACGATTGATCAAAAATCTGCGGAGTACCATAGTACACTGGTCCAAAGAAAGATCATTAAGGAGTTCAATTTGAACTGCTCTAAACGTGAGACAGGTAAATATCATTCCATACCTCTTTGCAGTTCCTCTTCTAAACTTGACAATAAGAGGACCAAAGCAATCTACGCCAACGTGGGTAAACGGCCTTGACTCAAAAGAAAGACGAGCGGTTGGAAGTTCGCCCATAAAAGGCATTACTGGCTTGGCTCTTATACGTTTACACATGGGACAATTGGTTTTTATTTTTAGAACTGTTACTCTTATATTAATAATCCATGCACGTTCGCGTATATCCGATATTATTGCTGCAGTTCCAGTATGAAAATTACGTTCATGATGATATTGCACATACGTGTCGACAAGAGAATGATTTTTAGGCAAAATCGCAGGATTGCGAGATGCATAAGATGTCAACGCCTTTTGCGCTCTTGAACTCATGCGTATAGTACCTTCTGCATCTAGGAACGGAGATAAGCTGTAGAGTGAACTAGACCTTTCCACTCCTTTGCTCATCCTCAAGGTCTTAATTTCATCAAAATAAGCATCCTGCTGTATTCTTCGGAACAACCAATCTTCTGCACGATTGTACTCGGACGGAATAACGAATTTCTCTTTTATTATTTCCTTCTTAAAATAGAAGTCCTTAGCTCGAAGTAGAAATGCTATAGTTCTTACTGAGGACCCCCAATTTGCCCTGAATTTCGCCTTTAATTCATCATAGACGAGGAAAGAAATCCTTTTCGAGCTTGTATGAACTAGAATACTAGCATCCGTTTCACTAGTGATGACATCGTTGTGTTTTTCGTTGCTTGGTTTTACGGGCCAAAGCTCAATGGGATCTTTTAGAAAACTGGGTCCCTTAAACCACCTTGCATTGTTGTCTCCCATATCTGAATCACTCCATCTTGTCCCATCATCAGCAACATTGTCTGCAGAGCGCACGTGAAACCATTGTCGCGGTGCCGTTGAGTCTAAAATCTCGCCAATTCTCACTGCTACAAACGAAGGAAATTTGTATTCGGTGGAGTTGATCCATGACAGCACTGTTTTGGAGTCCGACAGAAAGATAACTTCACTAATTGGTAAGGAATGCGGCTTTTTGACAGTTGATGCTAGACGCACACCGAGAACTGCGGCTTGCAATTCTAAACGTGGTATGGACAATATCTTCACAGGTGCTACCTTTGCCTTCGCCATAACCAAAGAGACTTCCACAACGCCGCTCTTCTCAAAACGAAGGTATGAAATAGCTGCAAACGCTTTTTCAGATGCATCCACAAAAACTATGAGTCTAACTTCCGTATCGTTAGGAGAGAACGAAACATATAGTCGCGGAATTTTCAATTTTTCAATATTCATCAGCTCTTTGATGAATACAAGCCATTGTTCCTCCAGGTGCTTAGATACTGGCTCATCCCAATCTGAACCTTCCCTCCAAACGTCTTGTAGAATTATTCGACCTCGGATAATGAACAGTGAAATGAGTCCTAGTGGATCGAAAATCCGCATGATGACTTTAAGTATGTCTCGCTAAGATATTGGAATTTCTCCTTTTAGCATCTTTTGGAACAAACCTCCATCTGAAATCTTATAAGTAAGGATATCAGAAGAAGGGAGCCAGTATAAACCCAAAACCTTCGTAAGATGATTTTCTGATTCATTTGGATCTATGCTGATCAATTTGGCGTTGACGTTATTCTGTGGAATTTGTTTCAAAAATTCAAAGCTATTTGACTGGACACCAACCAAGTCGAAACTCATGGATTTGCATATTTGAATGGCATCTATTGTCACTGCCAAAGCTTGTTCCACTGTGTCATGGCTGTTGAAATAATCGTCAACGTACGTGCGGGTCACTAAACCATCCACCGCATCTGGACACTCGTTCTTGAACTTGTTTGCATGAACATTCTTAACAAATTGCGCACATGAAGGGGAGCACCTTGGGCCGAACATCATTACTTCCATGATGTAAACTGTAGGCTTTCGAGTGACGTCACCATTTCGCCAAAGAACGCGCTGGCATTGCTGGTCTTCTGGTTTAATTCTTATCTGATGGAACATTTCTCTTACATCAGCACTAACCGCTATCTTCCGCTCTCGTAGCTTAAAAATACCAGCATGAAGAGAAACTAAGTTGTCCGGGCCCTTCAGTAAGTGAGTGTTAAGTGAGAAACCGTGTACCTCCGCCGCAAAATCAGCCACATCTCTGGGCTTAGGCGGAATCTTATTCGGATTTTCAATTATGAATGTGGGAACGTACCATACTCGTGGCCAATCCTTTTTAAGCTCTTCTTCTGCAGCAATCCTCGCATAGCCTTTCGATAGCAGGTTCTCTATATGGTTGTTTTTCCATTCTAAAAGCTGCGGCTTCTTATACAGGGTTATAAGTCGACTTAGAGCCATTGGATAGCTATCAGGTAGCTTCACGATGTCGTCATTCCACAACAACCCGATCTCATAACGATTATTCTGGTATTTCAACGTAGATTCCATGATACTCAGAGCTCGACTTACTTCCTTACTTACTAGATCTCCTTTAGGTGGCATTACACCGAATTCTTCAGTTGAAAAATGAGGCTTCACCAGTTCGTGGAGATCATCTTCGGCTTGGATAGCTTCATGGAATAAGAATCGCATTGAGGGCTTCGAAACTTCTTGATTACAAGTAGGTCTGATGTTAGGAGCAGACTTGCCAAAGACTATCCATCCTAAAAGAGTCTTTAGGGCACATGGATCTTCATCGTTACCATGTCGTTGGCCTCGGCCCAAGAGAAACCTTGCCTGATCTAAACCAACTAATATTTTTGGTTGGGCACCCACTAAATCCGTAAGTGGAAGCCCACGAAGATGGGGGTATTTCTCTTTCAATTTGGAAGTATCGGTTGTCTGTACTGGAAGTTCCAACCCCTTGACAGTGTACACATTTTTTAATAAATGACGTTTACGATTTCCAATACTAGAAACAGCTAAATTTGTCTTCGTTGACTCTTCACTTCTCGAAACACCCTTCGTCCATTGAAGAGTAAGCGTTTCTGGATTACCATCGAGCCCCAATTCATCGAATAAATCTTTTTCCATCATAGTTATAGATGAACCATCATCCAAAAATGCAAAAGTGTCAATGAACCTTTCATTAGTCCCATAGATACGTATAGGTGCTATCTTAAACATAGCGGGCATCTTGGTGTCTATGTGGGAAGAATTAAAATTCGGTTGCGGAACATACGGAACAGCTGACACATTTAGCTCTTTGCTCTGGTGCTCAGGTGCCTGATGCAGAAGCGGATGATGACGTCCAGTGCATCCAGATAAACCACAAGTTTTCTTTTTTGAGCATGATCTCCAGTCATGTTCAGCTGGGTTAAGACATCGGAAACATATCTTTCCTTCTCTTGCAAACGACAGTCTTGACTCTGGAGTCAATAACTTGAACTCATCACATTCACTGAAAATATGTTGCTTACGACCACATTTAGCACAGGAAACCGCTTGAATCGTCGGAGGCAATGGCTGATGAGTCAATACTCGACTTGTTACTTTCTGTGTTCTTTTCGACAAAGTCGTTTCCAAAGGCTTAACTAACTCTGGAGGTAAGTCGATTATTTTCTGAGTTAAAAATTTAGCGAAGTCCTCTATAGAGGCACTAGGATTACTCATCTGCTTCCTTCTCCAGTCTTCATAAAGTCCAGGCCCTAGTTTACACGACAAATCAGTCAACACGTATCCGTTTGAAAGGTCATCTACTCTATTAATTGACTTCAAATCGGCTACAAAACCGTTGACCTTCACAGCCCATACATGCAGATTCGGGTCGCATTTAGTCTTCAACGCTGGAAGCTTGAGAAGATCTGCTGTCAAGCCGTGGACGAAAATATCGGGACGACCAAATATAGAACGCAGAGAGTCCATTATTGCCTCGTCATCTGTAGAATATTTTAGCCGATCACTGACTAGCTGATATGCTTCCCCTTTAAGAGCCTTACGAAGACGAGCCACATTTTCTTTCGCATTATACTTGCCTTCCACAGTCGTAGATTTGTACACCTCCTCGAAATATGGCCATTCACGTTTGTTGGTTCCCGAAAACGTTGGCAGCTCCTGCACATTACTTCTGTTTAAAATAGTAAGTAGACTGGCCATGTCGGAATGATGAATCGGCGAAGAGTCTTGGAAACTTTCATGGTGAGGATTTCCAGTACGAATCGGAGTAGATTGATGTTGGACAGAATTTTTTAATAGAGATAGGTGGTTGGCTTGAATTCTTTTTATCATTTCCAACTTATCTTGAGATAGTGCTTTCATAGCCGCTGGTTTAGAAATCGAAGTTACCTTGACTGGAGCATGCGTATGACTGGGAACTGAGACACTAGCTAACTTCTGTTTCGTTGTCATTAGCTCTCTTCGCAAGGAAGCCAGCTCTGCATCCTTTTCCGCGGCAGCTGCTTGAGCAACTGCAGCAGCCTCTAATAACAAATCTACAGTAGCCTCTACTTCTAACCTCTTATCTTTATCTTGGCCGTCATCCAAGTTATCTCCACCAGAACCCGTCTCCTTAGGATCCTCTTCTCTGAATATGCAATCATCCTTCTCGCAAAACCAAGGAACATCCGTCGTATACAAGTCTTGGTTAAACTGGACACAGGTATAATGCCACCATCGTTTACACCTATCACATGACACCATCTCCTCTGTGTCTGGCAGGTCACATGACTCGGCAGAGCAATTATATTCCGTCATATTGCAAAATTCACAGCAATTAAAATAAAATAATGTTGCTTCACCAAATTATTCCAAATAATAATTATTGGCACAATAGAAATTATTGTAAACTGTTCAATTTTATTTTCTGAAAATAAATTACATTAATTTCTTCATGTTCTTAATTCTATAATGCTTTACGTACAATTGGTACTTAAATGATGAGCAACGATATTATATGTGTAGATCTTTCTTATGATCAGTTGATCTTCTCTTATCTTAACTAAATTAATTTAGAAAATAAAGAATTAGATGATATTAAATTAATTACAATAAATAAATTTTACCAACGATCTAATCGATACAACTGACTTTTAAAGAATGGCTCAAAACACCGGCAATTTTTCTTACTTTATAGGTTAGGTTTTTGTATTTGATACTTAATCGATTAATAGTCTTTACAAGAAAGAGCCGAAAGTATTTTTTAAAACCAAACTTAAATTTATGACTATATAAAGGTTGCCATTCCATCTCGTTGGGTTTTCAATGCAAAGTATTAAGACGCTAGATATTTTGAGGCTACTAGATTTAGAGGCTTGGTGACAAGTATAATTTTTGGATTTTTGCTGGAAATGATAAACGCTATGAGACGATAAGCTGTTACATATGGGCGACTTAGATAGCTAAATGTAAAAGCGATTTAAGGTATAATTATAGGGGCCGTCAACAAATCTCCGGCTTTTGACGGCCATGGAGCCCTGACGTTTAGTCAGCAGTCGGGTGGGTACAGCCCAAGGTTACTAACAACCAACCCTGATTATATTCGTGTTTGTGTTCCTATTCTCCTTCCCTAGTTCAGAACAGATCAGCTGATATCTTACCTCCCCCCCTCTATGGTATGCTTTTGGCAGAACAATGGCTTTGATTATATTTTTTTTTGAAAATTCCGACCTTTAATTTCTAAAATACCCCTCTTCCTCATATCCTCTTCCCCTAATATCTCGGCATGTTTTTTTTTATTCTGTGGACAAAATGACAGCGGAAAAGAACCTTCCCTCCGACGAGCCATAGCCGCGCTTAACGCCAGCATGCCGAACCATCCGCTGGGTTTCAAGATTTTGGCATCCGCCTTAATTTTCATCATCCTAAACCTTAGTCTGCCACAAAATAATGGCGCCCAACGTGGGGCCAGAAGTTGAAAACATCGTTAGCCCCGTTCCCGCAACTTATCCTCAGTAATTGTTTCATAACTAAATTCTAGATGAATTACTTTTTTTTAGGAGTCGGCCCAAGGCTGTAGAGCTAAGAAAGTGAACCCTACACAAAATTTTTGTCGAAATGATCTTGAGTTTGATTACCTTTGTAGCCACTATTGAACATCTTTCTCTCAAAAGTTGCAATTGCAAGCGGACTGGCAGTCGTTTGCAAGGATACCTAATAGCTGTCTTTTCAAAAAAAAAAAAATGTAAGTAATCAATTTTTTTCCCCGCCAAGTTTATTAGTACCCGTAATCTGATGCAACTCCTAGGAGTCCGTTCTACAGTGTTGTGGAAGCTGTTGCACTAGAGTTTGCAGATAAATAGTGAGTCAATAAACTTTGAGCGCAACAAGAATAAAACAATAATTTTCTTTCCAATAAAGCTACCTTTTCGTTTGTTAATATAAAATTTCTTCCCTATCTGTTAAGTGTCAAGAACTCCTTTAGTATACAAATTGCTCTTTGTAAATTTATTTAGTTGAAATACATCCAAATTTTCTTTTCAAAAACTTCGAATTTGTCTTCCTTGATATCAAGCAATATCGAACTTTCTAAAGCTATGAGTACAAATAAAAAATCCAATAATGGGACTCTCCCCAAAACAAGCAGGCAGTCCGCCTTTGACGCCAACCGTTATAATATCCAAACTCGAAATCGCGGGCCATGTGATAATCTGTCTCTTTCCATGACTCAAGCCGGTTCCTTCCCAATCAGACATTCACCTCCACAGAACGTTAAACTAGGTGGAAGCAATGTCCTTCATTCACCCAACTTCGATTTCGTCCACAACGGAAGCATATATCAAATTCGAAATCAAGCAGTCACAGAAAAAATAGTCACATCCCCCTCCAAATCCAACAATGGATTATTCGCCACCGTTACAACCAGCCCGACAACCTTTGCCACCGTCACTACGACCACCATTACCTCATCTAGTCCAATAATGTCACTTTTCACGAGTAACGTTGCTTCGGCTATAAATCGAAACGTCTTAGAAAACCGACCACTTTCAAATCATCCCAACCATTCTGTTAGAGTATCATTTTCAGAGAATTAGGACATTAATGACCATGCACTAGCATTTAACCTTAACAACATTGGGTATAGTGCAAGTTCCAAACAAGCTATAGTGACTTCCCAACCCCAGGCACAATATACTTCTTCTAGCCATCTCCATAATCATATGAAGAGCGTGGTAGATGCAAGCTTGAAAGGCCTACAAAAGTCTCTTTTTAAAGACTTGCCTGGGATCATTCAACAGAACGTAGAGCAAAGCATGAAGTCCTTGTTACCTCATAAAGACCACTTCATTGGAATCGAAAAAGAACAAATCGCTTCAAAGGACAACCAATCAGTTTCTAATGCCAATTTTTCGATACATTCCGGCAACCTGTCTACTAGTTCTCGTTTCTGTGAACCCCCAAATGACTCAAACAAATGTACCAACACCAAAAATCTTCAAGATTTTCCTCGACGAAACAGACAAGAAGTTTCTCATTCCTGTCCCAATTATCGAAATCTTAACCAATTTGCATTTGATAGGGATGATCCATATTGTCGAAGCGATCCCCGTATTCAATATCTTCAATCCAATCATGTTCCCGCGAATCGCTTTCAATTGGATTATAACCCAACCGACCCGAATAGATTTGATCGTCCAAGGGTTGATTTTGCTCCCTTTGGCCACGATCCCTTAGATTTCAGTAACCCATATTATGATTTAAGATATCCTGCAATCGATCGCCGACAAGATTTCGGATTTTCTTATGACCGACCGTACTCCCGACGATTGGAGACATTGTGGAATGTTCGCTTCGACGACACGTCCAAAGGTATGCCAATACGAGAATTTGTATCACGAGTGGAAATATTACAAGACAAATATAATTGCCCTTGGAAAGAAGTACTTTGTAATTTCCACCACCTATTGGTTGGTATTGCTTCGGATTTGTATTTCGAATATTTACGTGAGCATCGATAAGTCGATTGGCTTACACTCAAAAACGCCTTGCTAAAGCAATTCCAGAGATACGAAAGTGATCTCGAAATTTTGAAAGCAATTATGGATCGAAAACAATCACCCCAAGAACCGTTCGATGAATTTTATACGTCAATAATTCATCTTAAGAGACAATAACGCGAACCAATGAGAGACGCAGACCTAGTCCCTATTTTACGGAATAACGTAAACGCTCGTCTTATGGCATTTGTATATCCGATGAGTAGATCCCCAAACCATTTTGATTCGTGAGCCCAAGGAGGCCACGAAAGGCACGCTACCGCTCTTTGAACAGGAACCTGACAAAAAACCTATGCCTTTGTATAGAAAATCGTTTGAAGAAAGACTGAAAAACTATGAAAAGATTCGAAATCGTATTTTTAGACTAGAAGAAATAAAACCGTCGGATATTCCATCCAAGTTGTTAGAAACTCGACAGAGAAGTGCAAGAAGAACCGCGTTCCGAATATTTTTAGAAGACACCACTCTCGGAAGTACTCAGCCAGACCTCAGGCCATATGCCAAAATCTCAATCAAATGACGAGGGCTGGTTTACTAGACAGTGGAGCTTCGATATCATGCCTAGGCAAAGGCTGTATGGAATTGGTGAAATCACTTGCCATTCCCATAATAGCCTTAAAAGCAGAAGTAAATACAGCTGATGGTAAAGGTCAAAGGATAGGCGGACGCGTGTCGGTACCTGTAGAATATGACAAAGTGGTAAAACCTCTCTATATTTATCTAGTGCCCGATTTATGCCAGCCACTCTATCTTGGTGTGGACTTTTGGTCCAAATTTCAAATCGCGCCCCATATCATCGGCGAAGTTTTCGGCTTTAAAACCGACAATGAGAAATGCGACTCTGAAAATATCGACCAGAAACCACTCGAGCTTCAGGATGTCTCAGCCGTAATAAGTGAAATGTTCTGTCCTCCTGGCCGCAACGAATCTGTGGAAGAAGAGAAAGATTAGCCTAGACCCCCTATGCACGAGTTAACATCGGAGCAAACAAAAATCGTCTAGAGTCAGTGATCTCCCTATTTCCTTCATTTGCAAAGCTTGTGTTCGGTAAAACCTCCCTTGAAGAGCACTTGATCGATACAGGAGACGCTAAACCGGTGAAGCAATGACTACCCCATATCACCAGTGAATCTGGAGATAATCAATAGGGAGCTGGATCGCATGCTCTCTTTGGGAGTAATTGAAGAGAGTCACAGTGCTTGGAGTTCACCCATAGTCCTTATGAGAAAACCTCGTAAGGATCGAGTATGTTTGGACTACCGCATAGTGAACTCTCTTACAAAGGGAGATGCGTACCCGCAACCTCTTCTGGAGAGTCTGCTTAGCCGACTTGGAGATACACACTACATGAGTAGTGTTGATCTCAAAGATGCGTTCTGGCAGATCCCTCTGGAGGAAACGTCAAGAAGAAGACCGCATTTATTGTGCCTGGGCGACCATTGCATCAATTCACCGTCATGCCTTTTGGGTTGTGTAATGCACCCCAAAGGTTATGTTGGTTAATGGATAAGGTGATCCCCTCGGCACTTAGAGAATCCGTGTTTGTATATCTTGACGATCTCCTGATTATCTCCTCGGATTTCGAATCCCATCTGAAAATTTTGACGTTGGTAGCGGAACACTTGAAATCAGCTAACCTTACTATCAACGTCGAAAAATCCTTCTTTTGTTTTAAGGAATTGAAGTATCTCGGATACATTATCGGACAAGGTCACGTAAAAGCTGACCCTGATAAGATCTCAGCAATAAAAGAGTTTCCTCTACCAACGACCCAGAAACAGGTGACGAGATTTCTTGGGATATGTGGGTGGTATCGTCGCTTCATCCGGAATTTTTCAGCTCTAGCCGCGCCCTTATCGGATTGTCTTAAAAAAGGAAATAAATTTCCAATTCCTCCAGAAGCAATCGAGTCCTTCGAGGCTTTGAAACCGATCGCTTATTTTTCCGAAAAATTAAACGCTTGCCAACAAAAATACAGCGTTGGAGAACAGGAATGTCTCGCTGCATTAAGACCCATTCGCAGTTTAAACCATATGTGAAAGGTAGTAATAACCAACCACGCTATCCTTAAAAGGCTTATGAACTTAACAGACCTCAGTGGTCGATTAGCCCGTTGGTCCCTGAAGCTGCAAGCCTATTCGTTTCATAATAACCACCTGAAAGCAGGCCAAAATGTTGTGCCGGATGCGTTATCCAGAGCACACATGGATCAGCTGACTTATTCGCCAATCACAGATTCTAATGAATTTAAATCAAAAGAATACCTCGACCTTATTTCTACGGTTGCCCAAAACGACAAAAATCTACCGGACATGAAAATTCAAAATGGGGTTATTTATAAAAAAGTCATCCAAAGCGAAAACTGCAATTTTAGTGCAGACGGGTTTTTGAAGCTTTGGTTACCCTCTGGCTTAACCCAGCAAATCATTACTCAAAACCATGAACCTCCTAATTGCGCTCACGGCGGCATTAAAAAAAACCCTTGAAAGAATCAAAGAGACCTACTTTTGGCCTAAAATGGCTCAGCAAGTGCGAAATTTCGTCAATCAATGTACCAAATGCAAAGAAAACAAATCCCCGAACTTTATCATGGGATTCCAACAAAATATTGAACTTCCGTTCCAAAAAATCTATATAGATTTTATGGGCCCCTTCGTGCGAAGCAAAAAGGGAAATTTGTTCCTCTTCATCGCATTAGATTACATGTCAAAATATTCTCCACAGGCAAACGCTTCGGAGAGGGTAAATCGTTCCATCTTGTCAGCCATTCGTACATACCTTAAAGATGACCAGAAAGATTGGGATCTGCACTTGCCACAAATACAACAGGCGATGTGCACTTCAGTACACCATATGATCACTCATGCAGAAGCTTACCCAATTCTAAAAACACTAAAAGCTTTAGGCGATGGTGAGATCGAGGTATTACCTTCTCCGAACGGCCTGCAACTGTTGCGAGGAAAAATCAAACATAAATTGCATGAGCCGCATAAACGCAATGAAAAATCGTACAACGCAAGGTCAGCTGTACGTGTATTCAAACCTGGAGAGGAAATTTTCCGCCGAAATTTAGTTTTGAGCAATGCCTCCAAAAATTTTAATGCGAAACTTTCAAACAAATTTGTTAAGTGCAGAGTGAGAAGTCGAAACAATAATCTATACGAAATAGAAAACCTACAAGGGAAGAGAATCCGTATTTATCATGCTAAAGACCTGCGTCGATGAGTTTGTAACCCTGATTCATATTATTTCATAGAAGTACCAACCCCCGCATAGACCCTCATATTCTGCGCTAAACAAATTGGTCCCCAAACCTGAAAATTAAACCAAATCTTCGGTAATGGCAGAATCTAATTTCACCAAAAAGCGGGACTTCTTTAACTTTCAAGCATTTGTTTATTCTTCCCAATCCAAGACAAAATTCGTTAGCGAAAAGACAAGCAAAGAGAAACCGAGAACAAAAGAACACTTGCAGACCTTTTGTATATATATTGTAGTACATAATGTACATTGAATAATTTTATTTAAACTAATTTTACATTTGTTTTTTAAGACTGCACTCTATTCACAAAACTAAACTAGTTTAAAGTTTATAGGAAAAAAAAAAAAATAGGAATACATATGTACATATGTATACATACATATAAGCTAGATATTTATTTTTGACTCATGATTCACTGATTTTCAGTGGTGGAGTCGGTTGGAGATCCTCTTTGTAAGCCCATTTGAAATGGAAGATGCTGTTGATGAGCTGTGAGTATTTTGTGTTTGGGATGTTCCCCCACCCCCACCCCAACTGCGCCAGCGAGCCTTTAATATGGCTTCAATTTAGGGTGGATGTAGCCAAATACGTCGTGTGGTAAGCATGGATGTGTCCTTGATGCAAGTGGCACAATAAATGTTTTCGTGCACACCAATTGAATCGAATTCATTTGGAGTAGTGGCGATATGCTATCACTGTCATGATGATTATGCCTATGCATGACCAACGTTGGTCAGCCATCAGCCGAATAGGGGGAATAACATGTAGCATACGAAAACATGCACGTGCCGTAACTATTCGGACTGGTGGAAGTGTGATCATAGCCTCTTCGCGGCGGCCGCTAGAAACAAGCCTTTAAAAAGCTTTGGCTAATATGATCAGGCTGGTTCCACAGGTTGGCAACAGGTTAATTCCCTATTCCGTAAAACTAGAAGAATTACGAGACCAACCACAAGCCTCGGAAACGGACTGATCTCACGACGACAACCCACGCAAAGAAAACGGAATAACGATTTACGAATTTTCTTATGGAACGTACGATCAAAGATAATATAATACCAAGATGTCGCATCCAGTACAAGCAAAGTGAACCCAAAATAAAACCGTCCGTATCTGATATTGGATACGACAACATGTTGCGAAATGTTGCATTGGTCAATTTAAAGAGCGAGAGCGAAAAATCTCTCTGGAAACAATTTCAAATTTGAAATCTCTTCAAAATGCATATCTCAAGGACGAAAATAATGTTTTTGTTGTTTTTATCTTCGCTTTTTTTTTAGGTTTTTGCTTATTATTTTTTGTGATCATGATGATGGTGGGTATCCGATTACTAAGCAGTATAGATAGGTAGACATGCAGTAACATTTTTGTTCTTTCGTCGCAAATCGCGATATTCGTAAAAGGTAGCAAGGATTTTCTTTTGGTGTTATTTATTTTTGTGAGGTTGTTTTGTATTCCTTAAGAAATTAAAAAAATCATTTTCATTAATTTATTTAGGTACAGGTGAATTCAAAACTTGTGAGTAAAGCTGATTTATTAGTTAGGTAGGTATAGATAGGTTGGTGTGAAATGTGTATGCACCGATTTAATGAATACGTCCGTCCCGTCGTAACAAGATACATTTTTGCAATGGTTTTATAGGTGGTACCTAGGTACTTCTGGTTTTTTGTTTTTAATTTTTGTCTCGATCGTTGGCAAGAATTTTTGTTTTTATTCCTTCTGAGAATTTCTTAGGGCAGAGAGATAAGATTTAAGAGATAAGATTTACATGTATGAAGGAAAGTTTCAAGGAAAAGTTTTTTTAAGGATTTCTCTGTTTTCATGTTTGAGGGTGGAGAATATATTTTTTTATGGACGACTGTTTTGAAACAGGTAGACTTAATTGCATTCTTGCGTCCGTCTCGATCTTTTAATAGTGGCAGGAATTTTCGTTTTTGCTAGTTTCGAGGAATTTTCGTTGGGATAAAAAATGTAGGTGGATATGTAGGAAATAGGTATCTCTTGTTACTTTTTGGGGTGGAGAATATTAGCCGCGTTTTGTTATAGCTTAAGATCCATACCGATCATCCCATAAAAATAAAACGATACGGATCTTGATGACAGCTGTGTTGCATACCTATCTCTATTTTGCTTACGTTGGTTCATTTTCATTTTCTTTTTACTTTACACTTCATTTTATACTACCTTTTCACGAGAAGACATCTACCCGCATTAGTAACAACTAATTTTCGGATCTTCAAAATAGATCCAGATAGAGAGCAGGGTCCCAAGTTGTTGTTATATTACGTGTTAAAAAATAATCCTGATCAAGGTCCGTAGATAATAAAACGTGGCTATTACCTACCTATTTTGTTTGTGTTTTTTATTTATTTATTCGGTAAATAAAAACAAATGCTCAGAAAAATGTATAAATGATAATTGATACAGCGAACAAATATCGCTATTTTCGAGCAAATTTGCCTAGAAAATCAATAAAAACGTAAATATTAAGAAATAAAAGGTATCATTATTATGGTATAATGAATCTTAGTTTATGCTTTAAATATCCAATAAATAGTATTTTAGCTTTACAATAACTTTACTGTTACACATCATTTGCGAAGATACTTATACATGCTCTAACTACCTACTTTTTTATTCTTCGACGATTGAAAAAATAAAATAAAAAATAAAAGTTTATACCTACAAAAATAGATGCCTACCTACCTGATCTTGATATTTGTAGAAAGATTAATTTATTTACAGTCAGATTTACTAGGTTTGTTCTTAGAGAAGAGTTTTTCTTTAGTATAGATATTTATTTTTAGGATACTGAATAGTTACATTAAAACTCAAAAAATTTAACTGTGTTTTTGCATTTACATTACAATTTAGGTATCATGATTCCTTTAAACATTGAAGATTTGCACCTCTTATAATAATTGAATGTTCATTCCAATCGATATATTTTCTATAAAAATATAATCTTATATTATCTTTTATTTAGTAATTCATCCTTGAAGATAAAAAAAAGAATTACCAAAGTTATATGCCATTTCCGGAGAGCTATACATGATCAACCAAATCCTGAATTTTATCGACCAATTAAGCAGTTTGTAATTTTGAAAAATGTTGCGTAAAGTAATGTTTATTAGTCAAAATGTACAACAATGATTTCTATATCAAGACGTTTTCCAGGACTTGTTGAAAAATTGAAACCATTTGCTAATCGTGGTCGAAATATCAATTTAGCAGGTTTTTAATATAAGAATTTTTCAAAAACACATTTTTATATTTTAAGTTCAATTGAGGTTGGTTTTTTATTTCAGTTTTCTTAAAAAAAAATGTTAAGTCAGAATAAGGCAGCAGAATAAGCATGCAGAGCAAAGAAAAATTATAACTTTTTTAACCTGGGCTATATAGGTCCCACTTTGATCAATTTTGTGGGCAGTATACTATTGTATGATGTTAGAAAAGATACATTTACACACATAGATATAAATCCAAAACGAAACGTAACAGCCATCAGTAGGTAGTTTGGTCAACCGACTCTATTTTTAAAGCAGAAAGGAAAAGAGCTTGCAAGCACATATTATTTTCATTTTTATTTGTACTGGATGCGATATCTTTGTAACTCGACTATCGGTGGTTGTATTTTAGTTCCATAATATTTAATATTTGAATCAATATTTTCTGTCATCAGTCAAAATAGCTCAAAAAGATAAAAATCAAATACAGTGTAACTTCCATATAAGTGAACTCTCAAAATGTGAGAAAAAAAATTCGAGTTATAGAACCTTTGATTTAAAGAAATGAGAAGTTTTATTTTATGAAATGGAATATTAAAAAAAGAATGATTTTTAATCAACGGAAGTTTAAAAAAAATCAGTACATATTACACAAATTCAAATAGCGATTGCATACTCTTCAAATTTAAACGCGCTGTTTCTTTTAACCGGGAGGAATACCTATAGGTACATATTCTTCAATAAAAACATTATTTTTGGAAACTAAAAGAATTAAAAAATATAGGTGTAGGTAGATATGCCTAATTTTGAAGATAATAATTTGCAAGAGGAAAATTATCCTTCTTAACGAAATAAATATACATAATAACATTTATATAAAAATAAAGATTAGGAAGATAACCAGGTAGGTATGGATTTTTGATATGTAACTGCTTAGTAATCGGTGTAGGGGGTACATTGTCGTGAAAGCCAATTTTTTTTTTTTTTTTAATTTAGCGCGCACTAAAGGGGTTGTGACTACCCTTAATATGATATACACAGCACGAGCGATTAGGTAGATTGGAGGGGATTGAAAAGGAGATACCGATGCACATTGGTTTTAAATGTCTGAAGATCACAATGGGAGGGGAAAAGCGGGCTGGGTAGAGCATTCCACATTCGTGTAGTGCGACTAAGGAAAGAATCTCTGTACTTAACAGTACGTCCGAAGTTGGGCTCAAGGGTAAACTGATGGGCATTCCTAGAAGCGCGAGTATTACGGTTGAATTGCTTAAGGGGAGGAATGCAACTGGCTATTTCACTAGAACACTGTTTATAGAATTTCCGTGATACCTACTTACCTATTTATCATTTATACATATTTCTTAGCATTTGTTTTTATTTTCAATTATAAATGGCTTTCATTCAACTTTTTGTTTCTTTATAAAAGTTTGTACAATAATTCATTTTATAGCATGGCTTACGCCGTCTGCCAGAGTGACAACTTTTTGTTGAAACAAAATTTAAAATTATATACATATCTAGTTCAGAAATAAATAAATAGCCTTACGGTATATGTATTTATTCTAGAACATTTCACCAACAGTAGATTTTCTATATCGCAGAGCCCAGCTTATATATTTATAAAGGTTCACCCAATGTTGGCCATTTAATATATTCAACATTTCGTTGTTTGTAAGATGATTTATTTCCGTACACATTCCTTCTAATTTCCATCAAGACAGGGCACCTACCTAGGAAGTGAAGCACATCCTCTTTTTCTCTCAGGTTACAAAGTTCACAAATTACTGGAAGATCGCTCCTGTTTGGGATGAAATTAAGAGTTAGTATCTCTGCTCTGGCTTTGAAGATAAGTGTAATCAAAGCTGTTTGACAAGTTGGACTCAAATAACTATTGCTGCACAAGTTGTGGTTAAGCTTTGAAAAAATTACTCCCTGCCTAGAGTTCCTGGATTTTATTTCAAAATCAACTCTTGTTTTCGTATCGACCGCCTTTATGAGGTCGTATAATTATAATTTATTTACCGAATAAACAAATAAAATTCAAACAAAATAGGTAGGTAATAGCCACGTTTTATTATCTACGGACTTGTATCAGGATAATTTTTTAACACGTAATACCCACACCTAAACTCCTCTTACTCCTTTTCCCAACCATCCTCTTCCTTCACCACAACTATTTCCTGGGGACCACAATGGATCCATTGAGATCCGAGTGCGATGATGCGGCTCGCGTCATTTTTACCCCTCCTAACCTATGTACCTTACACATAATACAACAACAACTTGGGACCCTGCTCTCTATCTGGATCTATTTTGAAGATCCGAAAATAAGTTGTTACTAATGCGGGTAGATGTCTTCTCGTGATAAGGTAATATAAAATGAAGTGTAAAGTAAAAAGAAAATGAAAATGAGCCAACGTAAGCAAAATAGAGATAGGTATGCAACACAGCTGTCATCAAGATCCGTACCGTTTTATTTTTACGGGATGATCGGTATGGATCTTAAGCTATAACAAAACGCGTCTAATATTCTCCACCCCAAAAAGTAACAAGAGATAGGTACCTATTTCCTTCATATCCACCTACATTTTTTATCCCAACCAAAATTCCTCGAAACAAGCAAAAACGAAAATTCTTGCCATTATTAAAAGATCGAGACGGGCGCAAGAATGCAATTAAGTCTATCTGTTTCAAAACAGTCGTCCATAAAAAAAATATATTCTCCACCCCCAAACATGAAAACAGAGAAATCCTTAAAAAAACTTTTCCTTGAAACTTTCCTTCATACATGTATCTCGCTGCCCTACAAAAATTCTCACAAGGAATAAAAACAAAAATTCTTGCCACCGATCGAGACGAATGAAAAATTGAAAAAAAAACCAGAAGTACCTAGGTAACGACGGACGCATTCATTAAATCGGTGCATACACATTTCAAACCAACCTATCTATACCTACCTAACTATAAATCAGCTTTCCTCACAAGTTATGAATTCACCTGTACCTAAATAAATTAATGAAAATGATTTATTAATTTCTCAAGGAATACAAAACAACCTCACAAAAATAAATAAAACCAAAAGAAAATCCCTGCTACCTTTTACGAAGATCGCGATTTGCGATGAAAGAACAAAAATGTTACTGCATGTCTATCTAGGTATACAGATACCCACCATCATCATCATCACAAAAAATAATAAGCAAAAAACTAAAAAAAAAGCGAAAGAAAAAAACAACGAAAACATTTGTTTGCCCTTGAGATATATGCATTTTGAAGAGATTTCAAATTTTAAATTGTTTCCAGAGAGATTTTTCGCTCTCGCTCTTTAAATTGACCAATGCAACATTTAGCAACATGTTGTCGTATCCAATATCAGATACGGACGGTTTTATTTTGGGTTCACTTTGCTTGTACTGGATGCGACATCTTGGTATTATATTATCTTTGGTACGATCGCTCTATAGAGCTTGAGCTGCTCAGCAGCTAGCCGATGCCCTGTCAAAATATAAAGCTGACATAACAGCACTCCAAGAAATAAGATGGACAGGGAATGGTGTTCTACAGAAGAAAGATTATGACTTATACTACAGCTGCCATACAAAACACCATGTGCTCGGGGTAGGCTTCCTAGTCGGCGAAAAAATGAAGTCTGCCATCATCGGCTTTAACGCTATAAGCGAAAGGCTATGCACCCTTCGCGTGCGAGGCAAATTTAAGAACATCAGCCTCATTAACGTTCACGGACCTACGGAGGAGTCCTCAGACGAAGAAAAAGAGACTTACTACGAACAAGTCGAGAGGGCCCTCAATGCCTGTCCAAGGTATGACGTAAAAATCATCCTTGGGGATTTGAATGCAAAAATAGGTCGGGAGCCGGTATTCAGGCATTACGCAGGCACCCATAGTTTGCATGAGAACACTAATGACAATGGACTTCGAGTCTTAGAATTGGCAGCATCGAAAAACATGGTCGTTGCGAGTACCAGGTTCCCGCGTAAAGATATCTACAAAACCACCTGGGTATCACATGATGGAGTCACTCGTAACTAAATTGACCACGTGTTGATAGACCGTCGCGACTACTCGAACTTGATGACGGTACGCACGTGCCGAGGTGCCAATATCGAATCGGATCACTATCTTGTTGGTATGGTTTTCCGAGGGCGGATTGCCTTCCGAAGACGTATTGCATCCGCCGATCAGGTTCGAATCAACACGGTTGCTCTGCGCAATGAAAACACCAGTAACACCTTTGGTAATGCGTTAGAACTCGCCCTAGAACTCGGTAGAGTAAGTCCTGGAGCCAGTATGCTGCGCGTAGATGAGAAGTGGAGACGCCTTAAGAATACTGTCATTAGTACTGCCAACTCCATCTTAGGCAGCAGTCGTAGAAATCGGAACGACTGGTTTGATGATGAATGCAAGCTAGCGACTGAACGTAAGAATGTTGCGTACCGAGCAATGCAACAATCTCATAGAACGCGGGCACGCGAAGACGAATATAATGAGCTCAGAAGAATTGAAAAACGGCTTCACAGACAGAAAAAATCAGCCTGGGAGAAGAACATAATCTGTGAAATAGAGAAAAGCCGAGAGCGAGGTCCGCACCAGGCGCGGAAGTTCTACCAATCCGTCCGAAACATGACGCAGTACACACCACGCTGCACATACTGCAAGGACGGAGAGGGAAATCTGATCACCGATCCTCAAAGCATACTGGAGCGATGGGAAGTGTACTTCAATGAATTGCTAAATGGTCAGCTCACTGCAGAAGTGGAGGCTCCACTACTTCAAGAAGAGTACCCTATGTTGCCGCCACCAAGCATAGAAGAGGTTGAGAAGGCTATAGGCCGGCTAAAGAAAAACAAAGCCCCGGGAGCCGATGGTATACCAGCCAAACTATTTCAACACGGTGGGCCAGCTTTACGTCAAGCAATTCATGAGATTATAGTGCACGTGTGGGAGCATGAAGAAATTCCAGAAGACTGGCGAAAAGGTATCATTTGCCCCATACATAAGAAGGGAGATGTCACAACGTGCAGCAATTATAGAGGTATCACGTTGTTGAGTACCGCCTATAAGATACTCTCCTCTATCCTACAAGACCGGATAACCCCATACGCTAAAACCATCATCGGACAATATCAGTGTGGTTTCATTCCAGGCAAATCAACAACTGATCAGATCTTTACCCTTAGGCAGGCGATGGAAAAATGTCTAGAATTTAACATCCCAACATACCACCTGTTTATAGACTTTAAGGCCGCCTACGATAGCATAGCCAGGGTAGAACTTTACAAAGCCATGAGAGAATTCGGCATCCCAAATAAATTGACACGACTATGTAGGTTGAACCATGACCAACGTAACAAGCCAAGTAAAAATAGCCGGATTGCTATCCAAACCAATCAACATCTTTAATGGACTACGACAAGGGGATGGTTTGGCCTGCCTCCTCTTCAACCTGGCGTTGGAGAAAGCAATCCGTGACTCTGGCACGGCAACAAGAGGGACCATCGTCAACAGGTCCAGCCAGATACAGGCTTACGCAGACGACATCGACATCATCGGAAGAACTGAGCAAGCTGTACATGATTCCTTCATCCAGATCGAGCAGGCGGCACAAAATCTGGGGCTGCACATTAGTGAAGGTAAAACAAAGTACATGGTGGCGTCGAATGCGAGAGGAACAGTTGGTCAAACAATCAAGGTAGCGGAGCACGAATTTGAAGTGGTGCAATCCTTTAAATACCTTGGGTCAATAGTAGCAGCCGATAACAATATAGAAGAAGAAATACGCGGGCGGCTTCTCAAATCCAACAGAGCCTACTATAGTCTGTCAAAGCTCTTCAAATCCAGAAATCTCACCATAACTTCAAAACTGCTGCTGTACAGGACCATAGTCCTGCCAGTACTCACATACGGATCCGAGACTTGGGTGCTTAGCAAAAGGCACTCCGACCTCTTAGCCGCGTTCGAGAGAAAAGTCTTAAGGAGAATTGTTGGCCCCATATGTGAGGAAGGACGATTCCGGAGACGGTACAATCATGAATTGTACGCAATCTACCTTGAAGCAGATATCGTGACAAAAATTAAGCTCGGTAGACTCCGGTGGGCAGGGCACCTAGCTCGCATGAGCGAAGAGGAACCTGCTCGGAAAGTTCTTTGTGGTACATTCTATGGTAGACGACAGCGTGGTAGACCATGCTTGCGCTGGAGAGATGGCGTAGACCAGGACGCCCGGAGCCTTGGGGTGCGCAACTGGATGGCGGCGGCTCGAGACCGGGATGGGTGGAGAGACTTGTTGAAGGAGGCCAGGACCGGACCCCGGTTGTCGAGCCGACGATGATGATGAACCAACCAACGATCTATAGGTAGATGAGCCATTACATTGAGGATGTGCACTCCCACCAAAGCGAACATTCCTATGGTGTTCCATCTCATGTGACAATGGATGTGATACATAATTGTTGTTGCACTGAAGATTCTGTTCAAATATCCATTTTTTTTCTTTTTACATAAACGAGTCTATAGCGAAGAACCCGAATATAGTTTTCGGTAAAAGCAGCAGAATTCGACCATCGATTTCTTCCGAATCCAGACAAGCCTTGCCAAATACAATGAGATTTTCTTCTACTCGTTCTTAGAGGATGACTGTTTCTTTTGTCCAATCTCTCACCGCCCACAGCCACATTGTTTAGTGTTTTTGAGACTAAAGGTTGGAAACTCATTTACAAAAAAAAGGCATTTAAAATTGAAGGGGATCAAAGCATAACAAATTAATCGAAATACAAAAAATTTTCGCCGCCTGCTGAGATAAATAAACAATTAATTTTTTTTGTTTGCTTTGAGAGATCGTCAGGGATGTGAAAAGGCAGGTATGTGAAATCGTGTGAAAACAGAATGTAGTAGATTTTCACATAAAGCTGCATAAAGCTGGCTACACAATTCTTATTTGAAGAGAGCTGTCGCGCTAAGCAGTTTTAAGATTTTGTTTTGATGGAATGCTTGAATGTCTTTAGAAATATTTTTCGGATTGAAGGTGGAGGTAAAGCCTATTACCCCCACCCCCCACCCCCCCATATGAACTGTTCAATTTTGGCTGTTGATAGTAAGACTTGATTGGTGAACCGATTTTCTTGTCTTGTGGCAATACTGGTATTGACCCAATCCAAGATTTTGTAGCGGGTCACCTCAACTTAATCGGCGTTTCCACGAGAAAATCAAAAGTACGAAATTCCATCCGCCCCAATTAAAATCTTAATTTGGCAGTACTTGGTTGTTCTTTCGCTCACTGGGCGAAACCGCGCAAATAACTAAACGAAACGTAGCATATCCTGTTCTAGAACAATGTGACACGTTCTTTCCATTTTTTACCCTCATCGGTGCAACACCAAAAAGAAAAATCCAACTAAACCTACGCAACAATCAAAACCTCCCGCGGAGATTAAATTTAAAGGTTTTGTACTCCGAAAGGTTAAATCGGGCTTATCCTTTTTTTTTAAATAATAACCTGAGCAAGGAACAACAACCACCAGAAAAATTAATAAGGAAAAGCAACCCCAGAAGCAGAAATATTCTGCAAAGCAGGTATATAAAAAAAAAAAAAATAAAAGTGAAAAGTTATTCTTTCAAACAAAAAGAGAAATGTAAGCTCTAATAAAATAAATACTTCCAGATTAGTTCTCACGAGATTAATTTCTCACCGGCCCAGTTGGCAAAAGACAAAAAGAGTCGTCTTTGACGAGGGTGCACTAGGACTAGGACCGATTTTCTTCGGCGGCCGTAACCTATCGGAATACCCACCAAAGGCCGGCGGCCATCCTATGCACCCACCACCACAATTAAATTAAAAGCGGAATTAATTAAATTAGGAAATAAACATAAAATCGAACTAAAGAATTATTTTCGATTCAAAAATATTTTATTAGAAATTCAACTAGAAAAACCAACAATACATAATTTATCTAAAAGCGGAAAAAAAAGATAAAACGATTTTGAAAACAAAATTTTGTATGAACTAAGAATACGTATTAGCCGCCTAAGTAATTTTTAGGATCACTATTCATTTTTTTTTAGATAACCAAACAAATCGGTATCGGGTAGTTATTTTCACGGCCTTGAAAAGGGCTTTGTTAAAAAAAAATCAAAATAAAATATAGACAAAAAAAAAGAAAAAAACAAAACAACTGAAAACAACTCATGAAAATCTCATCAAAGAAAAAGCAAACAAATAAATTTTTTTTCAAAGACCAGCTGGAACGCGACTCGTGTGCACGGATCATCCAACAGCCAGGAAAACTGTAAGTTCATATTACGTAAGTTTATATTTGTATCTGATGATTTCATAATTGTTTCTGTTGTTTAGCGATAAAACATACCCATTTACAAATTACACAAATATATAGATATACCTACCCGAGTCGAGATCGTATACTCAATCATTATTTACTTACCTGATTTTCTTATATACTAAATTTGATTTACCTGTGATTTACCTTTGACTTACCCGTAAATTGCAAACAAATTATAACGGATTAAGCATTGCATTACTACAGACTTGCCATTGCCTTACTTTTTCTTTTATCGGATTTAATTGATCCAAATTTTAATTATTTCTATCAGATCTATTTTCAATTGTTTAATGTTTTCTATGAATTTAAAATTAAAACTTATAATATCGGGCTTTATAAGAAAACCTTTGTACCGCTCTTGTTTCATGTGAATTAAAATATGTTATTAGAACAAAGTATAATTTTTATATTTTTGTTGCAAATGATGAACGCTATGAGACGATAAGCTGTTACATATGGGCGACTTAGATAGCTAAGTGTAAAAGCGATTTAAGGTATAATGATAGGGACCGTCAACAAATCTCCGGCTTTTGACGGCCATGGAGCCCTGACGTTTAGTCAGCGGTCTGGTGGGTACAGCCCAGGGTTACTAACAACCAACCTCGATTATATTCGTGTTTGTGTTCAGATCAGCTGATATCTTATCTCCCCACCCTCTATGGTATGCTTTTGGCAGAACATCGGCTTTGATTATATTTTTTTTGAAAATTCAGATCTTTAATTTCTAAAATACCCCTCTACCTCATATAAAAAAGATACAAATATCCCCCGCCGCTGCAGCTATGGCGGGCAAGGCTTAGAATATTTGGTGTGGTGATGTTTACATCTTGATCTTCGTAGGTATCCAAATAAATTGTATTATACTTACCTTTTTCCATTACTTTTATATTTAGTGGGCAGCAAAATGTGTAAAAATAAAATCAAAGATATTTTAATATTTTGTTAACCATTGAAATCAATAAAAATAAAAATACTTACCAAGAGCTTGCCCATTTTCTTCCACACGTTGATGCCATTTCATAATATTCTTACAAATAACTTTGACATTAGAAATTAAGACGTTGTAATAGGTCTGCTTCTTAAAAGAGTAAGAATAGATAAGTTTCCTCAAGACGGCCATACTTTTACGGCGAATTGAGACTTATAAGTATTATCATCGCATTATTGAAATATCCAATGTAATAGATTTTTTTATAGCAAAACATAAAAATGGTAGGAAGGAAAAGATGTATGGTCGGTAATTTTTAAAAAGATAAGAAATCAGTGGGTAGTTGCAATAAATAATATTATTCGAATGAATATTGATAAAAAGGTGATAATAATAATACTGTGATATAAGTTATAAGATAGAAATAAGATTCAATTTCAATTCAATTTATTTAAATAACGGCGTGCAAATAAGACATTGTCTTTTATAGTACTTACTCTAATACAAGTTCGGTTAAAAAACAAAAACAAAAAAAGAAGAATAGAAATAACTAAACAATAATTACTTAATAAAAATAAGAAAATCAATCAAACAAAATATAATTTACTAGGCGAAAACTAGTTTATGCAATTCAAGAAAGAAACAAAATAAGATACAAAGAACAATAAAATAATTAATTACAAATTTTTCAAATTGCTGCTCTTCTACATATACAAATATTGATGAAAGTTCAAAAATAGTGCTTTTTTGAACCAATTGGTTCCGATTATTTGCCTTAACGTTACAGGCAGAAAGTTCCAGAGTCTAATGGCATAAACAAAAAAAAGTCTTGATGAGTTTAAGTAATTATAGGAATGGGTTATAAGGTTCAAAGTTCGGACAGACTGCGCGAAACGAATCTTATCAAAAAGATATGATGGTGTTTTTCTTTGGATTATCTTGTGTAAAAATAAGCAACATCTCGAATCAAGAAATTGCAGGAACGAACATCCAAGGACAAGTCGATGGTATAAGGATACATGGTCAAACCTTCGTAAACCATAAACATACCTTACCATATCGTTGAAAGCAACGACTAGTTTTTGCTGCGAGTGTGAATCAGGTTTACAGTAAGCAACTGCAGCATAATCAATGATAGGTAGTAACAAAGATTTAATGACCCTCATCTTAGTATCAACTGGAGTTGAGGTAGAGAAAAGGTTAAGCTTACGCAGACCACCATAGATTCCGCCGACAGAAAGATTGACATGATCGTTAGCTGAAAGGGTGCGATTTTATTTTGAGTTGAAATCGCGATAAAAAGACAGGAGGAAGGTTAGATAGGTCAAATTCCTTTTTAGATATTGCAATCAATTGCGATTTAGCAGGATTAAGTGTCAACTCATTGCATAAAGACCAATTGTAGATACCTGAAAGATCTTCATTAACTCTACAGATAAGGTCCTCTAACAAGTTAAGTGGTCTAGAGAGATATATTTGGGCATCATCCGCATAAAGGTGCAACATGATATTATGGCATACTTTGGGGAGATCATTGATGAACATGCAAAATAACATAGGGCCCAAAATTGAACCTTGCGGTACACCAGCAAGCAAATTCATTGACTCAGAAAAAGTATCACCAACTATAACTCTTTGACTACGGTGCTCTAAGTAGTTTTTAATTAATCGTACGGATCTCCTACTGAAACCAAAGATTAAGTTCAGCTTTTAACACAAAATTTCATGATTAACTCTGTCAAACGCCTTGGAAAAATCTAACAAACACAGTACAGTCAATTTATCCTGATTTAACTGAATTCTAATATCGTCAAGAACTATGATCAGTTTGGAAACCGGATTGTACTGAAGTAAACAAACTATTCATGCTAAGGTGGTTAGATATCTGATTAACTAGGACTTTCTCAAAAAACTTTGACAGGCAGGCTAAAATACTTATAGGTCGGAAATCAGCACAAGATGTTGGATGCGGCTTTTTGGGAACAGGAACAACTTTTGCAAACCCAGCACGATGAACTGGTAATACAAAAATGTATAATGTGCGTAAAAGCGGAAATTATTTGTGGTAGAATGATTTTAATAAATTTAATAGGAACTCCATCTTCACCTACGGAATTAGACTTAAGAGAAAGAATACTCATAAGCAATTCGCACTCAGAGACAACTACAAAATCAAATTCACTAGAAACTCCATATATGATGTTATAATTGGGTTCAAAGTTAGAAGTACATATGTATTCAATTCATTAGGATCAGGAAAATTATCAACAACCTCCTTTCTACCAACCCCAATAGAACGCAAATTACTCCAGAGCTTTCGAGAAGTCTGGTTGGTGCTGAGCTTAGACATAAAAAATCTCTTTTTTGCTCTTGTAGTAATGAAAGATTAATGGTTACGAGAACGACGAAAAATCTCCCAGTTAACAGAGTAAGGATTATGCTTCCATTTAAAATATAATTTACCTCGCTTCTTCATTGAATTAAGCCCTTCGGATGTAAGCCAGGGGCAATTCTGATTGCGAACTGACACTGTCTTTAAAGGAACATGTTTTTCATACAGTTCAAGCAGTAGGTATTGAAAATAGTTAGCTTTATCATTGCCTGTATATAAACTGTAACATAAATTCCAAGGAAAGTTATTAGCATCAGATTGTAGAGCATTATTATCTAAAGAATTAAAATCACGAAATTGAAATGTAGATGAAGAAGCAGTCCGCGAAAAGTCAATATTATAGGTGCAAAAAATCAAATCATGATCAGATACTCCCTCAATAGACAATTGATCCACTAAATGAACATTAGACAAGTCAGATACAATCATCAAGTCAAGAAAACTAGGAGGAGAGTTGGGGCCAAAACGAGTGGCATGGCAGTTGGTCACGGCAAGGCCAGTAGCAGCAATCTCATCAGTCAGTTGGTTGGCTCTGGTATCATTAAGGAAAAGATCGGCGTTGAAATCACCACAATGAATGACGTTTTCATAATTCGCTGATAATTCTCGAATAGCTGAAAAAAAAGGTTCAGGGGAACAGCTCCTGTTAGGATTATAAGCAACTCCCAATAAACATTTAATATTGCCATCAGATACCTCTAATATGAGAAACTCAATTCCAGAAGTTCCTGATTTGGCAATGATTTTGCTCTTAAGAGCTGTCTTACAATACACTGCTACCCCTCCTCCAAAAGTATTAGTGATTCTATCGTTACGAATCAGTTTGTAGTTGGGCAACTGGTACACATTTTTAGATATATCAGGTTTCATCCATGTTTCCGTAATACAAATAACATCAACATCCGAGGAATCAAACACATACTTCAAAAAATCGAGCTTGTCTAGATTCAAGCTACGCGCATTCATGTAACAAACTCTGAAACCCTCACGAACATTAGAAAGAATATTTATCATAGACTTAGCACATATATCCATGCCACCAGAAGGGAGTAATACACAAGACATGATAAAGCAAATAATATGAACCTATTATTTGAACCAATTAGAGAAAATTCAGAAACAGCAAAATGAATTACAGAAAAAGCTAAGAAAAAGAAAGAATTAAAAAGTTATAATTAAAAGAAATTAAATTTAAATAATTAAAAGAAAAAAATATAAATTATACCGGCAAAATAATTAAAATGATTTAAATTTCAAAACATAGTTATAGTTGATCTGCTCCGCTTAATATTATATCGAATTAGTAGTAAGAGTGGAAAAAGTAGTAGCGTCTATCTTCACTTCTTTGTCATCACTGGTTTTCTTAACAAAAACAAATCCATTTTTCGTTCTAGCTGAGAACAAAATACCCTCTTTACGAAGTCGAATTGCGTGTCGCAGCAATGAACTATTCAGCGGTGTTAAGCTCTCTTTCATATAAATACGTTGGCCAAGGGTAGTGGCAGTGGGATGCAAGTTGTTGGCTTCATCATCTTCAGAGTCGTTGAGTAGCTGAGATCTTTTTAAGCCGTTTATTGACTGGAATGCAGAAATAGGTTTTTTTTCAGCAGGAGAGGATAGCCGAATGAGAAGTGGGCTATCATTATTGCGGTTCGCTGTGTTTAATCGGAAGGCGTCAAAGTGAGGAGTGAGCGGATGGTTAAGTTTAGCAGCAAGCTTTATAGCAAGATCTTTATCACTTACATTCGTGGGTAAACCACAAACAATAACATCACTTACGCGTTGCCACGTTGATGATCTTCAATTTGCTCTCCCAGAAAATTGTTTTCCTTTTTAAGCTCCTTAACTAGGCTCTCGCACTGAAACAAGCGATCATGCAATGTTGACAGTGTATCACATATATGATTCTTTATTTTCTCTTCTAGTTTTTTTCAGAGAGGTTGACAGATTGACCAAAAATTTGGATTCAAGTTCAAGAAGATGTTTTTTATTGTTGTTTTTATTATTATCATTTGCAGTCAATTTCAAAGGTGTCAGTTTTGTGTTGCAGTTTGAGGCTGGTGTTAATAACTTGGCATTTTCGGGGGTAAGAACCACTTTATTCATTGAATTTTTGAATTGAATTGAAAGTTTGATAGTACAAAGTTAGTTAATAGCTGGACAATAGTATTAAATCCTAGCTTTATACAAGAAGCCTGAAAGAGGGAAAAAGACAAAGGACAAATTTAAGATTTAGCTAGAAGTATCCATCTACCCTTGCAGTTATGAACCTATTATTTACCTAGAAAAACAAAGGAGAATTAAGTATATAATGTGGGTCTTTGTGGGCGTAAAGACAAAGGGTAGTCATATGACTTGTACTTTTAAGTCAGTTTGGTTGGTTTGAATTTTCTTCTGAAAAGAAAAAAAGTTTTCTCGAATTTATTTTTGTGCTATACAAGAAAAATTAAAAGTTTTTAACCTGAATACGACGAAAGTGTAATTCCGTCTAAAGTCAAAAGTGAACAAAATCAAAGAAAACAATAAAAAATCCAAAGTATAGCACACAAGAAAAAGTGAACAAGTGTTCCAAAATTACGAATTTTATTTTTGGAGTTCTGGAAGGCTCCTACAGATCCAGAGACGTCATACGAAAATCATATATAAATAGATAAGATTTGTATTAATAAAGCAGAGGTATGTTATATTTCAAAGGCGTAGATAAATAGTGCCCTAATTTGTGTGACGTTTGCCCGTCTAGGTACTCATTAGTGATCCTAGGAGCTCCGCAATAAGAGTGGACACAATAAGTGCCTCTGCTCCCTAAATGATTAAAGGTGCCCTATTTGCAATAACGCAAAGAAAAGGCTAAGGAATTATATAGGATATCTCCAGGAAATATTAATGAATTATTTCAGCAGAATCTTATAAAAGATTAGGAGACAATACATATATATATACATATATAGTGAAGTGGAGAAGAATCTTGAAGATCAAGTGAAGATAAAGACAATTGAAACTGAAGAACTAAAGAACAAAAATAACAGAGAAAGAAAAAAAAGAATACATTTATTTGAATTAAGTTTAATGAAATCAAGAAACGATGTTTTTTTTTTTGATAAGTTAACGTAAAAATAATTTTTTTATTTAATTTTTTTATATTAACGTAAAGAGCATTGGTGTAAAAGCCTGATCTGCTTTTATTAGAAATTTCTTATCGCGAAAACTAAGATTTAAGTGAGTTTTAATCATCGATTCCTGATCTGTGCTGCCGGCAGGACGTCGGTCGAGGGACGAGTAATCGTGAGCATACCTGTATATATATATCATATGAAATTAATCCTTGGACGAACGAAGAATTCACCAGATAAAGAGTTAAATTATCATTTAAAAGCAGATATTGGTTTAATATTTTTATCTTTTATTCCTCATTTCTAATTATTTTTCCTTTTAATAATATTTTTTTTAATACACAATTTCATTGAAAGAAGGAAATTTTGAAATTAAAGTTTCTTGATTATATAGATAATATTAAATGAAACAAGTCTTTGATTTATAGAAGCAATTTACGTGAACAATATATAATTATGATGTCGTGCTAAGCGAAGCGATTGGTGTGTGAACGCCCTTATCAGGCCGTCTTTAAGGGCAGTACGCTAACATGAAGTGAACATTAACGTAAAAGTTCATAGCTGGAAAGCAAAATAGGGGCTATTTTCCATAACATAGGCCAAGGAAGGTAGCGTAGGAAATGTCTCAGGCAGATGGGAGCGCTGGCCAAGCTGTGCCAATAACATCGGGCAAAACCTTACTGAACTTATCGAACCGATAGGAAACGAACTCAGAGTTAAAAAAAAAATAAATTGGAAGAGTATTACTTACAAGATTATAGGTTAGGAATAGTTTAAGGTTTTAAGAAAGCTTTGTTCCTATCACACTTCAGGAAGACATTTTCCGTTCTTTCGCCAGGATAGTCGCAAAGGTGATTGAGTGTCTCTCTTCAACTTCTCAAACTGTCCGCTCCATTGTCCGTCTGGTCTTCAATTTAATTTAATAATTCTCCTTTTCCTCTTTGATTTTTTTTTTGGTATTTTGGCATGAAACAAAAATGAGATTGAGCTGAAGATAGTTTTTTTTTTGGACAAGAACCACCCCGTCCGATGAGCGTAGCGTCCAAAAAAAAACCTCGAATATACTCCTGCATCCTTCTTGTTGGTCTGATAATTTCTGCCCAAAATGTAGGTCTATCAGTGTTTCCGTGAGGAAATTGGAAGATCGATTCGAATGCAGGAGTGAGACGAGTATGAAAGGCCATACGCCTCGCACTCTCCTGGAAGATAAGGCACAGTCCATTGTCCAGAGACATGTGAGCTTTGGTCTAGAAAACTCGTCCGTGTTGATGCTTAACTGGAAAGTCATGCCAGCCTTCTATCAGGGTACGGGTGATTTTTTAAGAGGTTTAGAACTTTTTTTAAAAAAAAAACACAAAAAATTCGAAAAAATGAATGAAATATTTATTTGAATCGATAGTTTGAACCTTGCAATTTAATGTTTAAAGATAATTTTATGCAAATGTTGACCGCGGCTGCGTCTCAGGTAGCCCATCCGCTGAGTCCAATTTTGGCATACTCTTTCACACATATCGGCCGGTATCTCACGAATGAATGCATGGATGTTGGCTTCCAGTGCGTCAATCGAAGCGGGCTTGTCCCTATAGACATTAGCCTTGACATACCCCCACAAAAAATAATCTAATGGTGTCAAATCGCACGATCTAGGCGGCCAATTGACCGGCCCGAAACGTGAAATTAACTGTTCACCAAACTCGCCTCGCAATTGCGCCATTGTTTCGCGTGCTGTGTGGCATGTGGCACCGTCTTGTTGAAACCACATATCATGCAAGTCAAGAACTTCCATTTCGGGCAAAAAAAAGTTTGTTATCATCGCTCGGTAGCGTTCACCATTGACAGTAACGCTGCGATTCGCATCATCTTTGAAGAAATAGGCCCAATAATGCCGCCGGCCCATAAACCGCACCAAACAGTGGCTTTTTCGGGATGCATTGGTAGCTGTTGCAATGCTTCTGGCTGATCTTCACTCCAAATGCGGCAATTTTGCTTATTTACGTACCCATTCAACCAAAAATGAGCCTCATCGCTGAACACAAGCAGCGCGCGATGAACATTTCGAACCGAGCACGAATTTTGATAGTAAAATTCAATAATTTGCAAGCGTTGTTCATTTGTAAGACGATCCATGGTTAAATTGCAAACCAAACTGAAGCTGTTTGACAGTGACACAAGGTACTAAACACACGTCAGCTGTGAAAACCAGTGTTGCCAAAACCAAACCAGCTTAAAAATCACCCATTATTTGAACTTTTTACGTTTTATTATATACTTTTTTTTACTCTTATTTTTTTTATGCATTTTACTTCATTTTTTTTTTGTTTGAGCTATAGATATAATTGGAATGTTTTATGATTTTCTTATATTTCTCTTTGAATTATAAATAAGAAAGTTGAACATTTTTTTTTTTTGAGGAAAGAGTTTTGAATTTTTTTTTCCAAATAGATTTTTATAGATTATCGAAAGTTATAAATAGCAAATAGAATCAAAAATTCTTTTAAGAAAACAAAGGGTGATTCTTTTGTTGTGAGTTATCCAATTTTTTTATACAATAACATATAGTTCTGAATTCATTTTCTTTTAAGTTTCAAATTTCCTTACATTGAACATTTTTGAATTTAAGTTTTTTTTTTATATATGTTTATACAGCAGTATCCAAAAATACCATGCCTAGATCTAATATTAGATACCCCCTTAGGATAATCCCAGCGCAATGTCCACTCTGAACGGGGATGCTCTTAGTAGACCCACCAGGAGCACACGGCGGCTCAAATGGGGCTTTGTCAAGAGGAAGATTTGAGTCCGTGAGGGAGTTTTCTATTCGTCGACCGACAATCGAAGAGGTCGACGAGAATAGTGGCCTTTACGGCCTGGATGATGACTGACATCCTCGATCAGATCCGTTTAATACGGATCGAGGAAAGAACTGTCCGTGCAGATATGGAAGCTCTTGAACGAAATACACATCGTGAACATACGCGCAAACAATTTGACTACAATATGGCTTTCATTAGGAGAGTATCTGAGGTGAATACAGAACCTCTGGAGCGCAAATCTCAACGCATGAATACGAGTAATCGCCAACCATATGAGACAAATTCAGACTTTATAAGAAGAGTTACTGAGGAAAGCATTTCTAATAAGATAGAATCAGCAGTCACGGTAGCAGTCCGTGAGTCTAACAATAGGACTTTGAACATGTTCCATGAGGGCATGTCTAAGATAATTGTCTCAAAGGAGAACAAAATTAAGGAAGTTCACAAGAAAATTAGTGAACTGGAGAACATCTCCTCGCAATATGCTTTTCCACCTCAAGCTAGGCAAGCTGAACAAATTTTTGTTGTCTAGACCTATGACGCCTGAGCCAGTAATACCCCCAAACTTACCAACGTTACCTCAAGCTACTAGTACTAGACCACCTAGGAATACAGGCACTCAAAATTTTAAAGATTCTAGACGCGTAGACGTACATAAATAGGGAATAAAGTTTGATGGGTCAACTCAGTCTATGCCGGTTGAAAGTTTTATATTTAGGGTGGAAACAATTCAAAGAAATTGTGCACTGAGCAATGAAGATTTGTTCGCAAATTTTCATCATTTGTTATCAGGGGCTGCCCAAATTTGGTATTGGCAGTACCTTGAAGAAAATGCAGGAGACGTAATGCTCAATTACTATGATTTAAAATCTGAGTTGCTAAATCAATTCAAAAATTGGAGAAAGGATCGACTTGCTCATGAAACCTTTGACGAATTTTATCGTGATATTCGAGCCTTATTTTTACAAATGCGAAACCGACGAAATGAGCAAGACGTGATAGGAATCCCAATGCCTAATATAAAAAAATAGAGTTGCAAACCTGATTTTTAGCAGTTCAATAAATTCAATTCACGAATTAAGAGAACAGTGTAGGCGGGCTGAAATCCACATAGCGGCTAGAGAGGTTAGGTTTAGAAAAAACGTAAGTGAGGTAGACTGTCGAAAACATGAAATAAAGGAAGATGAGTGGACAAGAGAAGATAGGTATTACATAACAGTAGATGAAGAATATGATATAGCTGCAATTCAAAAAAATAAAGGGGAAATAAATTTTAACAAGAGAGCTTCAGGTCCACAAAAACAATTTGAAAAGGATAAAAAATATGTAGGTGGAAATGGACATTTGAAAGAAGCAGAAATAAACAAGGCAACTTGTCCTTCAAGCTTTCATGCAATGACTTGCTTCAGTTAGATAGAACATATGTAGGTATTAGGACTGCTGATGGAAATAATCAAGAAATAATCGGTAGATTCAAAATAAAGGTATCATGGGGAAAGAATAGACAGGAAATGGAGTTGTATGTGTACCTGGTTTACAACAAAGGTTATATTTGGGAGTCGACTTCTGGAGAGCCTTTAAGGTAGCTCCACACGTTGTTAGTTCTCTCGACACGCCATCGCCGATGGGAGGACAAAATCTAGATCCCGTAAGGCAACTTTCACCAGCACAAACTGGAGAGTTAGAGCGGGTCAAGCAGGTGTTCCCTTCTTTTGCAGTGTTGGGATTGGGCAAGACAAGTCTAGAAGAACACGTCATTGAGATGGAAGACGAAAGCATTCAACGACACTACCCAATCTCGCCTGTAGTACAGAAGCTTATTTACGCGGAACTTGGAACTGCACTAGGAGTAATTGAAGAAAGCAACAGTGCCTATAGTTGTCCAGTCATGCTGGTAAGGAAACCTGGAAAGAACAGACTTTGCTTGGATTCACGTAAAGTGAACGCAGCTACAAAGAAATTCGCATACCCTCTTCCACATATAGAAGACATTATTTGTCGCCTTCAAAAGACTCACTTAATTTCAAGCATCGACCTAAAAGATGCTTTCTGGCAGATTCCACTGGAGATCAAGTCAAGGGAGAAAACAGCTTTCACAGTCCCTGGGCAGCCGTTGTATCAGTTCACGGTCATGCCGTTTGGACTGTGCAATGCCGCTCAGAGAATGTGCAAGCTGATGGACAAAGTCATTCCCACTCACATGAGAGAGAATGTCTTTGTCTACCTTGATGACCTCTTGATTTGTTCTCCAGATTTTGGAACTCACATAAAGGCTCTGAAAGACGTGGCTAGGTGTTTGCGTGAAGCTGATCTCACTATCAACGTGGAAAAGAGTAAATTTTGTTTTTCATCGGTGATAGGTGTCTGAGAGCAGACCCTGAAAAGGTCTCTGTGGTGAAGGACTATCCAATTCCAGGGACTCCTAAGCAACTCCGTCGGTTCCTGTGGATGACGGTGTGGTATACGCGTTTTATACCTAATTATGCATCTATATCGGCACCCATGACAGATTGCTTAAAAAAGGGCAAATCATTCGCGATGACAAGTGAAGCGATTAAAGCCTTTGACAAACTTAAGACGACATTAATAACGGCTCCCATACTAACGAACCCAGACTTTTCGAAACATTTTTACATTCAGTGTGACACATCAACTTCAGGCGTAGGGAGTATGCTTTTTCAGAAGGATACGGAGGAGAACGAGCAGGCCATAGCATTTATGTCTCAGAAGCTTAATTCGGCACAAATAAATTATACAGTGACAGAACTTGAATGCTTGGCAGCCGTTCTGTCGGTAAAGAAGTTTAGAGCGTACATTGAGGGATTACCGTTCACGATTATAACGGATCATGCCAGTTTGAAATGGCTCATGACCCAAAAGGACCTATCTGGATGCTTGGCCAGATGGAGTTTCAAACTGCAGGGTTTCGATTTCACAACCGAACACAGGAAAGGTATCCTCAATGTAATCCCTGACACTCTCTCGCGTATCCATATGGATGAGCTCAATCCCGAGAAAGAAATGCAGGAAGTTGATCTCAGTTCTTCATATTTCTGTTCACAGGAATATGAGGAGCTGAAGAAAACGATGACCGACAATAAAGACCGACTCCCTGATGTATGTGTTTCGGAAGGATTTGTGCACAAACGGACAGACATGAGGACTGGCGACGAACTACAAGAAGACAGAGCCTGGAAGCTCTGGGTTCCGAAAGAGTTGCATAGGAGCCTCTTGGAGGCGGCACATAATTCACCAGCAGCAGGACATGGAGGTATCCATAAGACTTTAGCGAAGTTGCGACAGAAGTATTTTTGGCCAAATATGACCATTGATGTTAAAGAACATGTAAGTACATGCGACATCTGTAAATATAACAAACTCTTGAACGTAATTTCACGCCCACCAATGAGAAACCAGGTGATCACAGAAAGACTTTTTCAAAGGTTATATAGAGATTTTTTAGGACCCTATCCTAGGACAAAAACCGGACATACACACATATTTATATGCCTAGACCACTTTAGTAAGTTTGTGTTTCTAAAGCCGATAAGAAAAGCAAGCTCAGCTGAAATCGTCAAGAATTTAGAAAAGAATATATTTCACATTTTTGGCGTACCGAAAAACATACACTGAGACCACGGGAAACAGTTTACCTCTGAACTGTTTGCCAGGTTTCTCAAATGTTACGGTGTCAAACACACTCGTACTGCATTCTATTCGCCTCAAGCAAATGCGTCAGATCGAGTAAATCGCTCTGTTATAGCAAAAATTAGATCATATTTAGAGAATGATCAAAGAAATTGGGATCTCTAAGAAGTGTGATCCATGACTCCATTGGGTTCGAATCGTATTACGCTGTGTTCGGTTCACAAATGGTGCAGCATGCGATGGTAGGTCATATATGAACTTCTTCGGAGATTAGACGCCTTAAAAGACACTAATATAGGAATAGATAACAACAGCGACAAAGTCGAATTAATTAGAAAGAAGATTTTTGAAAATCTAAAACTCACCAGAAAATAGCAAAAGTTTACAACATTCGAGGTAGGGACATACAATATCGAGTAGGACAACTCGTTTTCAGGCGAAACTTTAAACAAAGCAGCTTAGCAGATTGTTATAAAACTAAATTAGGCCCGAAATTCCTGAAATCGATTGTATTAAAAACTATCGGAAATTCATTATATCAGATAGGGAATCTCAAAGGAGAAAAAGTTGGAGTTTTCCACGCAAAGGATCTCCATACATAGTAAATGTATGAATATGAGAACCCCAACTGCTAATGCGTAATTACTGTGATACCCTATCGTGATATACTACTGTGATACCGTAAAACGGGGTTACTTTGCCCCTGCAGGGGTAACTTTGCGCCATTGTAGAAAAGAGTTTGTTTCTTGATTCACACTCAGCCATGTTAAGTTCTATAAATCGAAACTACCGTAACGTACACACACACATATAAACATCTCTTACAAGTTCCAAGTGATCCTTTACCAGTTGTTGGTAAGAAGCAAATGAGGTGTGAAGTTCGGCTAATAAATTTGTGTTTTTTCTTAAGTGGAAAATTTGTTGTGTCCTAACAATTTAGTGGACTTTGATTAAGTAAGTACACATTTTCTAGTTAAAATAATGCTCTGTTAGTACTTTACGCATGAAATACATTTGCTCAAATGGTAAATATAATTATTAAATTTTTTTTTGTGTGACCATGCGTTTTTTTCATATTTTTGGGGCTACTTTGCGCCGGAGCCAAGAGGTATGCAAAATCGTTGAATTTATACATATATGATGAGCAACTATATCCTGGACACTCTGGAAGTGGCCCTCTCCAAAAGATGAACTAACTTATCCATGGAACAATGTTTTAGGCTCCATTCCACCACCAACACTCTTCTAAAAGAGGAACCTTTTCCGTACAGGAGCTAAATGCAATATTTACTTGAAACTTTTTATTTTTAATTTTATAATCATTATTTTTGAATTCTCTATTTGTTTTTAATTGAATTATTTTTTGTTAAAAATTCTTATTTATGTTTATTTATTAATTGTTTGTTTTGAATAAATGATGTTCTTTTTATGTTTTGTTTTTTAAATTCTTTAAATATCATAAGATTTTGATGAAATAAAATACGACTATTTTGTTTTTTTTTTATTAAACAAAAAGTATTCTGTATTTTTGAAATTTTCTTTCACTGATAAGTGGATCAATGTTAGTTATATACAGTATTAACTTTGCTCCAGCTCTTCAAATAAAGGCATTATAAGAAAAAGTTTCGAATGGAGCAAAGTAAACCCGTTCCTTGAACTACTTTGCTCCACTTTTTGACTTACAAAAAAAAATATTAAAACTGTCATTTAAATAGTTATCATATCATACATATATTCGGGTCAGGTTTCCATTAGGCACATACGCGAAAAAAAAAATTTTCAATTGTTGTGAAATAGCGTATAAAACGTAAAAAATTGTTATTAACAAAGTTATAAACAATTAAAGTTTGCACCGTAGGTTCATGAAAACTACTTAATTTACTGAATATATGCATTGAAAAATGGTTATTTTGGCATATTCCTGTAAAACAATATCCAGTGTGTCGAAAACAATCATAAAACAGTATAAAAAGTTTAACCTATTAACAATTTTAATGAATTAAAAGTGAATATAAATTGACTGACTAAAAATAATAACCAAAGGGCATTAACTAAAGCAAATGTGCAATTCACCTAAGAGTATACTACACTTTTGATATAATTGTGTCGGAAAAAGTTGCATACATTTAGGAAAACAGCATTTTAATAGTTTTTGGTATAGGTTAGTAGTTTCATAGAAAGGAACAATACAAACTTAAATTGTTACTAACTTTGTTAATAATAGTTTCCGTGCAAAATAATTATTATTTTCGTGTTTTGTAGCTCAGCTGACATCTAAAAAACATTTTTTCATATTTATTTGTGAATGTGCCTAATGGAAACCTGAGCCATATATTCTTTCATTTATTGTTCATAACGGGGATGGGAAAAAAATAAGATTTAACATTTTTTTTTTCATTTTAAGGAAATTTTATAAAAAATGTCCAAAAAGCGGAGCAAAGTAACTCCGTTTTACGGTACCCTATTGTGTTAAACTACTGTGATAAACTTTGTGATATAATGCTGTGATAAATGAAATTTATTTTAATTTAAATAATTGATTAAGGATTTACATATATATTTATTGTTGATTTATTTAGAACATTTTTTATTATTTTTTTTATAAACTTTACAGCATTATACCTACCAAGGTTCTCACAGCTTAGCTGTTCATATTTGAAAAAGTAAATTTTCGCGTGCAATACTCCTTTGACAGTGTTTTAAGTCAGTTTGGTTGGTTTGAGTTTTCTTCTGAAAAGAAAAAAAAATTTCTCGAATTTATCATTGTGCTATACAAGAAAAATTCAAAAATTTTAACCGAAATACGACGAAAGTGTAATTCCGTCTAAAGTTAAAAGTGAATGAAATCAAAGAAAACAGAAAAAATCCAAAGTATAACACACAAGAAAAAAGTGCACAAGTGTTCCAAAATTACGAATTTTATTTTTGCAGTTCTGGAAGGCTCATACAGATCCAGAGATGTCATATGAAAATCATATATAAATAGATAAGATTTTTACTAATAAAGCAGAGGTATGTTATTTTTCAAAGGCGTAGATATATAGTGCCCTAATTTGTGTTACGTTAGGAGACAATACATATATATGTACATATACATATAGTGAAGTGGAGAAGAATCTAGAAGATCAAGTGAAGACAATTGAAACTGAATAACTAAAGAACAAAAACAATAAAGTGTATCCCAGAGAAAGAAAAAAAAAGAATACATTTATTTGAATTAAGTTTAATGAAATCAAGAAACGATTTTTTTTTGTTGATAAGTTAACGTAAAAATCATTTTTTTTTTAATTTAAATAACGTAATTTTTTTATATTAACGTAAAGAGCATTGGTGTAAAAGCCTGATCTGCTTTTATTAGAAATTTCTTATCGCTAAAACTAAGATTTTAGTGAGTTTTAATCATCGATTCCTGATCTGTGCTGCCGGCAGGACGTCTAGGGACGAGTAATCGTGAGTATACCTATATATATATGTATCATATGAAATTAATCCTGGGACGAACAAAGAATTTCCCAGATAAAGAGTTAAATTATAATTTAAAAGCAGATATTGGTTTAATATTTTTATCTTTTATTCCACATTTCTAATTATTTTTCCTTTTAATAATATTTTTTTTTAGTACACAATTTCATTTTTTTATTTAAAGAAAGAAATTTTGAAATTAAAGATTCTTGTTTATATAGGTAATACTAGCTGACCCGCCCGGCTTCACACGGGTAGATAAACCTAGGCTTTGCATAAAAATTACAAATGAAAATATAGATAAATAATTAAGCTACTATTTGTAATTAAATACTACTAGCTGACCCGCCCGGCTTTACACGGGTAGACAAACCTAAGCTTGGCATAAAAATTACAAATGAAAATATAGATAAATATTTAAGCCCCATTTTGTAATTGAATACTACGTACTGATTTTTGACCCACTTTAACTTTATGAATGACGAAATTCGTTAAAATATTATCATCTGAGTACAACCTTTATTATTTTTCTAACTAAGAAAGAACTTTTGTAATCAAAAACCACTTTTTTGTGTTTATCCCATTTCACTCTATAAATATCAAATTCTTAAAAATAACCTCTTCAATACAAACAGAATTTTTGATATTGTATACCAGTTTTCGTTTGAACCCCCTTTCACTCTTTAAATACCAAATTTTTGAGAAAAATATTCCTAAGGCTATCAACTCAAAATAATAACCCTTCAAACACAAAAAGACTTTCTTTAATCGGACAATATTGCAATTTAAAAATAATATTTGAAGCCATTTTCTAAGAATAACCTTTCAAACGCAGGTAGAGTTTTTTAATCGAATTCTTCTTTTTCCCTAAAGTGATTTGTTTTATTTTAATAGTTATTCTGCTTTTCGGGGCGGAGTAGGATCCCAGACGTCCCGCCAGGCGCGGGACTTTCCCGCAAAACGACATTTGTCCCGCAAGTGTGCCGTCAATATATTCTGTCTCGCAAAGTAATTTAGTCCAACCTTTATTGCTTTTCCAACACAGAAACAATTTTTGTATTCGAAAACCACCATTTTATTTTTACCCCATTTCACTCTATAAATAGCATTTTTTAAAACTAAACTTTCAAACACAAAAAGAAATTCTTAAATCGGACAATTTTTTATTTTTATAAATATGGCGATACAAATAAGCAAATTGAAAAAGAATATCCATAAATCTATTTCCTGAAAAACCATTTTCAAATAAAAAAGAATTTCTTAAATCGGACTATTTTTTTTATTTTTACCCTATAAATAAAAGAATTAAAAAAGAATATCTTTCATTTCCTAAAAACAACGTTTCAAATAAAAAAGAATTTCTTAAATTTGACATTTTATTTCTATTTTTACTCCGTTTCACCATACAAATTTAAAATTAAAAAAAAATACCCTTGAAGCCATTTCCTAAGAATAACCTTTGAAACGCAGGTTGAGTTTTTTAATCGCATACGTCTTTTTCATTTTATCCCATTTCACCCTACAAAGTGATTTTTTTTTAAATATTTTGTATGGTTATTCTGCTATTCGGGGCGGAGACGAAACCAACAAATCAAAGATCATTACAATTGGTCCAGCGGTTCTTGAGTTATAAGTGTTGTAACTAAAACGACTTTGTTTTATATATTAAGATTAAATGAAACAAGTCTTTGATTTATAGAATCAATTTACGTGAACAATATATAATTATGATGTCGTGCTAAGCGCAGCGATTTGTATGTGAAGGCTCGTATCAGGCCGTCTTTAAGGGAAGTACGCTAACATGAAGTGAACATTAACGTAAAAGTTCATAGCTGGACAGCAATATAGGGGCTTTCTTCCATAACATTGGCCAAGGAAGGTAGCGTAGGATATGTCTCTGACATTTGGGAGGGCTGGCCAAGCTGGCATAAAACAAAAATGAGATTGAGCTGAAAAAAATAAAGCATCGAAGTTGCTCCTGTGGCCAGTAACAAGCTCATTTCTGAAGCTGAGTTTATATTAGATGAAATGAAGGCGCATAAAGTGGTACAGCCATCAACAAGTCCATGGTGCTCCCCCGTTTTAGTTTTTCGCAAGAAAGACGGGTCGTTGAGGTTTTGCGTGGATTATCGCAAAACTTAACAATGTGACTAAAAAAGACTCCTACCCTTTGCCACGCATTGACCTAACCCTGGATGCTCTTGAAGAGTCTTCATGGTTTGCTACTCTCGATCTCCAGTCTGGTTACTGGCAAGTAGAGATGGCAGCTAACGACAAGAAAAAACTGCATTTTCAATTGGCACAGGTCTTTTTGAGTTTAATGTGATGCCTTTTGGACTCACCAAAGCGCCCGCAACTTTCCAGCACCTCACCCAAGAAACATTTTTAGCTGCTTAAATGCTTTAAAAGCGCTTCCAGAGCTAATCTTAAAGCTCGTTTATTTAAGAAAGAGCTCTAGATGCACCCTTAGAGCAATTGTAGAGCTTTCTCACAGCTAATTCATTGAGTTTGAGAGCACATTTTTGCTCGTTATCAGCTTGTTATCAGTGACTAGTGACTTTGAAGCTCTTTAATATAATCATATATGATATCCTAAAAGGAGCACTTTTGACAGATTTTTGTTTGTATTAGTTTGTGAAATCCAAATGATAAATAAATATAATAGAAGCACACTATAATTCATGTGTGTAATGGTAGGAAGCGTAAACTTCATTTATTTTGATGTCAACAAGCTAGTTATTATTTATTCCTAGAGAAAATAATGTATCTAATCAATATTTTTCGAGTTAATGCCAGTGAATTTTAAGTGCGCGCTTAGTTTTTTCATAAATGTTTTGAAGGTACTTTGCAAAATTATAACGCGCCTTCCAAATTTGTTTATATTATGCAATGAAATGTGAAAAACATTAATTTGAACAACATAAAAATTGGGCAAGTAAATTTATCGAAGCATGAAATAAAAAGCTTTTTACATTGCAATACATATTGTGTTTTCTATTTAAAGTGAAGATTTTAAATGTTTTTAAATGAATGGAAACAAATATTTCAAATAATTTTCATTTGTGTCGCCATTTTTGTTTTTATGGACAAAATGTCTCTTTAATAGAGCTGCAATATCGCTCTGAGAGCAATGTGTCAGTTCTTCGTTCAGGGCTTTTTAGAAAATAGGGTGTTTGGACAATTGAAAGTAATTTTAAATTGTAGAACACTTTCCATTGAAGTGTATAAAGTTTTATAAGCACCTTAAATTACAGGAGCAAGTACTTTTTATTTTTTTTAGGAAACTGTATAGTTAATTTATTTTACTAAAAAATTGTCAAGTCCGTGTCTAATTTTAATCTTAAGATTTCCCTTATAAAGTGAAATTAATTAATTTATTTTCCACTGTTTCAAGTTTTCCAGTTGAAATGATTTTTGTTCTGGTTTATAACACCCTATAAATCTATAATATGATTGGGAGAATTGTCTTGAAAGAGGATTAGTATTTATTCAGTTTTATAAGTGCATTATTGTAGCTCTATTGATGAATTATTTTGACACCAAATTTTGTGTGAGAATATTAGTAATCGAACTCTACAGCCGCTTTCAGTGTAGCTCTGTAAATGCAATTTTTTGATATTTTGACAGATTATGCGTTAGTGTTTTGCGCATGTGTTGTTAGCAGCTCTACAATGCCTCTATGTATGCTGATATTTAGAGTTTGCTCGTTGCAAGATATCATGAACTGTGTTAGGGAGCATATATTTAAATATGGAAGCGTTGTAAAGTTAATAGAGCTAAATGTGTTCTAAAACTTCGAATATAGAACATTATTTTAAAATTTAATGTAGGGAGCTGTGAAATAATCTCCAACAGAGCTGTAGCTTTGGATTTCACTATCAAGGAGCTGTAGAAGAACAGTTTTGATTCTAATAGCTCCAACGATGTTACTTGGGCATGGACGTTGGGCTTCAAGGTCACCCGTATACTGTTTGCTTGGTGTATTTGGACGACATCATCGTCCACGGTAAGTCTTTTAACGAACTGATACAAAACTTAGACTCCGCATTTAAGAGACTACGACAAGCAGGCCTTCAATTATCCGCCAAAAAGTGTTGCCTCGGTAAGAGGGAGGTTCATTTTCTAGGACACATCGTATCTACTTCTGGAACAGCGCCTGACGACAAAAAGTTTCAGCTGTTCTAAACTGGCCAACACCTAAAAATAAGACAGAAGTTCAGTCATTTTTGGGTATCTGCGCTTACTATCGACGTTTTATAAGCAACTTTTCGGCCATCGCTAATCCTTTGACAGCATTAACCGAGTAGGGCAAGCAATTTGCCTGGACTACCTGTTGCGATTGCGATAATGCTTTTGACAAACTGAAACAAAAACTTACCACATGCAATTTGGTATATATTGGAACAACGAAAAGACTGCTAGGTATAAGAATGACAGAGCATAAAGCAGACATTAAAAAAGGAAAAGAATCAACGGGTCTCTCACAGCATATACTTGACAGCGGACACAGAGCCAACTTTGACGATGTAAGAGTACTGTACAAGGAAAAGAGAATGAATGCGAGATTTACTCTTGAGAGTCTGCGAATTCAACAAAAAATAACCAAAACAATGAATACACAAGAGGATAGAGACAATACGATCGTGAGCTATGCTTTGGCAATTCAATAAGTACCTGCATAAACTACTGTGATAAAATTTTTTGTTTGTTCCGTAAAGTAATAAGTCTTTTTTATGTTAAATTATTTTTATGTTAATTTATTTTGTTTTGTTTTAAATTAAATTATTAAAAAAAACAATCTATCTTCAAAAGTTCAAATAATGTAAATTCAACAGAGTAAAATCAAAAAATCAGTAAGTTTTGCATTCAGAAATAAAATTATTAAGAATGTAAAATTACGAAATAAAAATCTAGATACACCCCTGAAGAAGTCGTGAATAACGACGAAACGTTGGGAAAGATGAAATAAACTTGTTTTATTTGCATTTAAATACAAATTGACGAAAAAAGCCTACTTAAACTAGTTAAAAATATAATTGAAAATAATTCGTCACATAATATAATCTATAAAAAATATTGTCGGAAGGCCTGCCGAATACATACATAAAATAAAAATTCTAGATCACCATCATCATGAATCAATTTTTCGAACACACAAAAATGAAATATGACTCAGAAACATGCATCACTTTGAAACATTACACTAAACAGAAAAGAAGACTTATAAAACAGAAAGAGCGACTTAAGTTTTTACTGAAGTGCAGGGCATACGGAATTATGCCCAAACATATAAGACATACAACATCACAATTAATCAACAACTTCACAACTCAACAAATACAAACACAACTGCAAAAAGTCGAATATAAATTTCACACAAAAATCTTAAATCTTGAAATCAGCCAAACAAACATATCAATAAATACAATAGGTAAGAATATATTTCACACAGACAACAAAATGCGATCTTTGCTGAATGAAATAGGATATACCACATTCACCAAAAAACAGAATTTTATGTACAATGAAATAGCAACACTTATTCAACAAACTCACACATGTAAAATCTCAAAGCTTAAAGAAACACATATTCATAATATGGGAATAGTTTTTAATGAAGACTGGTTTGTCAACACAACTGACATAGAATTTCCGCTAGAGAGCAAATGGTTACTCTCACTAGGAGAAAAATTTGCAATTCCAGTAAACAGTAAAAACTTCTCACCCATTCACATTATTACCGATGTCGAACAGAGCATTAGAACAATAGAAGACGAGAGAGAAAGGGATGTTGCCAGATCAGCAATATCACACAAAATAATTGATTATAAAAGAAAAATTAAAAACACATCAGTTAAAAAATTTATTTTAACAGTACATCAAAAAACACAGACATTTCTTCATTCACACAAAAATAAAAAAGCTGACAAAGGTAGCAAAACATTAGTTATGTACAGAGAAGAATACAATACAAAAATGGCAAAACTTTTAGAGGATAAAAATACATACAAAACTATACGAACAGACCCCACCCAAAAACTGCAAAAAACCAATAATGAAGTAGTTAAATAATTATTCAAAAATAAGCAGATAGACCAATGGCAAAAAGTAAAACTTTACTGTTCCGCTGCAACAGCACCAAGACTTTATGGGTTGCCTAAAATTCTCAAAACAAATACTCCACTCCGACCAATTTCTTCATCTACAAATGTACCTTGCTACCAAATGTCGAAACATATTGGTCATATTCTTAAAAACATCATTTCAGATAAATATAACGTAAAAAACTGTTACATACTAAAAGAAAAACTGAAAGACACTAATTTAGAAGAAGACGACAAACTTGTCTCATTTGATGTGATATCGCTTTTCACGAACATACCTACCTACCTCGCTATAAAGATTATTATGAAACATTGGCCAACAATAGAAAAATTCACAAGAATACCAAAAAAAAAAACAGTTTTTGCGAATGTTAGAATTTTGTCTTAAAGACAACAATTACTTCAAATATGATGACAAAATCTATAATCAAACATTTGGAATGCCCATGGGGAATCCTCTATCTCCTACAAAAGCAGATATCATTCTTGATGACCTCCTTGACAACACAACTAATATCTTAAACGATAAAAACATAAATATCAAACATATATCAAAATAAATATGTCGATGATATTTTTGCAATAATCAAAGATCGAGATAAAGAAACAATATTGAAGTCACTTAACAATTATCACACTAAAATACAATTTACAATAGAAATGGAACAAAACAACAGCATACCATATTTAGATGTAAGACTTCATCGAACAGACGGAAAAATTGCTTTCAATTGGTATTCGAAACCCACAGCTTCCGGAAGAACGATAAATTACCTTTCAACACAACCTTTTCAACAGAAAATCAACACAGCTACTAATTTCATTAACAAAGTCCTAGATATCAGCGATGAACAATTTAAAATAAACAAAATACAAACAATTAAAACCATACTCGACATGAACAATTTTCCAAATTTCCTAATTAATAATTTACTTAAAAAGAAAACTCAAAAACCTAACTTAACAAATAACAAAACAAACAAAAACAAAAACGACGGCAACGCTAAATACTTCAGCATGAGATATATACCAAACTTAACTGACGGCAAAAGCTTACACCATACAATCAAACAAAAGAGTGCATCGTATACATATGCACATAAATCCAACGCAACACTAAGATCAATGTTCACGAACACCAAAGCTCCAGTCGACAAAGAACAACAACACAATGTCATCTATGAAATAAGCTGCGATGGTAGAGAGGGGGAAGCGTGCAATTTGGTATATATTGGAACAACGAAAAGACTGCTAGGTATAAGAATGACAGAGCATAAAGCAGACATTAAAAAAGGAAAACAATCAACGGGTCTCTCACAGCATATACTTGATAGCGGACACAGAGCCAACTTTGACGATGTAAGAGTACTGGACAAGGAAAAGAGAATGCATGCGAGATTTACTCTTGAGAGTCTGCGAATTCAACAAAAAATAACCAAAACAATGAATACACAAGAGGATAGAGACAATACGATCGTGAGCTATGCTTTAGCAATTCAATAAGTACCTGCATAAACTACGGTGATAAAATTTTTTGTTTGTTCCGTAAAGTAATAAGTCTTTTTATGTTAAACTATTTTTATGTTAATTTATTTTGTTTTGTTTTAAATTAAATTATTAAAAAAAATAATCTATCTTCAAAAGTTCAAATAATGTAAATTCAACAGAGTAAAATCAAAAATCAGTAAGTTTTCCATTTAGAAATAAAATTATTAAGAATTTAAAATTAATAAATACAAATCTAGATACACCCCTGAAGAAGTCGTGAATAACGACGAAACGTTGGGAAAGATGAAATAAACTTGTTTTATTTGCATTTAAATACAAATTGACTAAAAAAGCCTACTTAAACTAGTTAAAAACTTACCACATCACCTGTTCTTGTCCAGCCGAATGAAAACGATTTGTTTATTCTCGACAAGGATGCTAGCCAAAATGCTTGCGGATCTGTATTATCACAACTTCAAGGGGGAGCGGAGAAGGTAATCGAGTATCACAGTAAGATTTTCAGCCAACCAGAAAAAAATGATTGCGTTACTCGAAAAGAGCTTTTAGCTATTGTGAAAGCTGTCACTCAATTCCAGCCATATTTACCAGGAAGACATTTTCTTTTGCGGACAGACCACAGCTCATTACGTTGGCTGATAAATTTTCGCGATCCGGAAGGGCAGATGGCACGGTTGATAGAACGTTTGCAGCAATTTGATTTTACAATCGAGCACCGTCCAGGAAAGAATCATCAAAATGCTGACGCACTCTCTCGTCGCCCTTGTAAACTCTCCGACTGTCGGTACTGTGCTCGCTTAGAAGAAAAACAGTTAGCTATAGTTCGGACAACAATGTTTGATATGGATATAATTGACAAACAAAAAGATGATGATGTCTTATCCGTGGTGCGGCAGTGCGTAGAAGGGCAACGGCGCCCTAAGACCGAGGAAATACGATCTTTGAGTCCAATAGCTAAAGCCTACTGGGGCATGTTCGATGTGCTCGAATTCAAAGATGGAGTATTGTGTAAAAAGGTTAACAGCTCTACAGGCGATTTTTATCAAGTTTTGTCCCAACTTCTTTACAAACTGATATTCTGAAGGCGATGCACTACAGTCCCACCGGAGGACACTTTGGCGTAAATAAGACGTTAGAGAAGACTAAAAACCGCTTTTATTGGGTCGGATGTTCTCAAGATGTAGAGAAGCATTGCAAAACTTGCATTTCGTGCCAAAAAAGGAAAGGACCAGCTACAAGAAGTCATGCACGACTGCAGCCCGTACACGTCGGTGCCGCATTTGAGTGGGTTGCAATCGACATTTTTGGGCCTCTACCCATTACGAATCAAGGCAACAAGTATGTTTTAGTATTTTGTGATTATTTTACAAAGTGGCCGGAGGCTCTACCGCTCCCAAATCAGACTGCAGAGAAGGTAGCGGAAGCCCTTGTCATCCACGTATTCTCGCGATTCGGGGTCCCCCTGCAGCTACCTCGGACCAAGGGAGAAATTTTGAGTCCGAGGTTTTAAAGGACACAATAAAATTTCTTGGTATCGATAAAACACGTACAACTCCACTGTAGAGGTGTGTCAATCGTTCATTTTAAAAGATTCAATCGTTCATTTGTCGTTCAGTTCAATGATTCGTTCTTTTCAATCGTTCATTTTTTCAATCATTTTGGTTTCAGTTTCATTTTTGTTGCCAATAAAATGGGAACTTCTTTTCAAACGTTCATTCCTTTTTTTGGTTGCGATTCAAAGATAAATGTAGATAAAAAACCTACCTTACAAATTAAAAAAATAATACCTTTATTAATAACGCACTTTTTAAAGCACAAAGATCGCATCGTTCACGTTGGCAATCAGATTGATTCGGTCTTTGTGATTGTGACCCGTGCCGTATACCAATGTATCCAAATTTCAATCGTTCACATGAACGATATACGTTTCGTTCTTTCAAGTCATTCTCAATCAAATGATAGGTACGACGTACAAAACAGACACTGAACACTGCCCGAACCATATGAGAACGAAACACAAGAAACTACAAACACAAAAATAAACGGAATTAAACTGAGAACAAATAATTATATGTATCTGTGGTGGTTTTTTATTTCATTCATTTAGATAAGTTTCTTTACCCTTTGATGCGCTTCTGTTTTTTTTGTTTGTGTGTTTTTCTTTTTTTGCGTGAATTGATTGAGAACGATTGTAATGAACGAAACATACTTCGCGTCACCTCGTTTATTTGAAAACTGAAATGATTGATACTGGGATTGATTGTTTCGGTTTACTGTGATTGCAATCAATCGTTCTTTTTGGTGAACGGGTCACAAAGACCAAATCAATCACGATTGACACAGCTCTACTCCACTGCATCCACAATCCGACGGCATGGTGGAGCGATTTAATCGGACGCTCCTGGGCTATTTGCCAACTATACTGCCGAGAACCAAAGGGATTGGGTTTCCCATCTTCCCTTTTTGCTGTTAGCTTATCGGACGGCTGTCCATAAAGCGACAAAAGAAACACCTGCATTCTTAACATTTGGCCGCGAACTGCGTTTGCCCACATAACTATTTACCGGTCCTCCTCCCAGCCGACCAACTTCCACTTCAAAGTATGTGGAAGACTTAGCCTCACGTTTATAGACCACTTACTCCTTTAATCGAAAACAGCTGCTAGCGTACAGTCGAAGAATGAAGGATCGGTACGTTCTCAATGCTAAAGCTGCACCATTTAGTAATGGGGATAAAGTTTGGTTATACACTCTGAAGAAGAAAAAAGGTTCTTGTCCAAAACTGCAAAGTGATTGGCAAGGTCCCTATAACGTTTTGGAAAAGTTGGGTGATGTTCTTTACCGAATTTTTAAGCAATCAGCAAACAAATCATTAGTGGTTCATTGAGATCGATTAGCACTTTGTCAACTTTCACAAAAGAGCTTTCAGTCGTCACGCTATAATATTTGTTCTGTTTTCTTTTTCTGTTGATTTCCAGCAGGAGAGCAGGTAGTGCCTTAACCAAATAACCACATAAATCGGGGGCAGTAAGAGCTGGTCGTATTATCGCTGCGTCACGAGGTTCCAAACGACCCTGCACCAGACATAACAGAACAAAGAAAAATGTATAAAAACAAAAAGGCCTAGAGAACTTTCGTGACTGAGGACAATAAATCTTAAAAGGAGGGAGCTGTGTTACAATTATTGCTCGCATCTAAGGCCTCTGTAAAGAAAAAACAACATTAACTGAAAAACAAAACTGACATGATCTCGGAGAGAGACAGCTGCTGTGAGGGAGATAGAAGACAAGAAGAATAACGTGGCCGCAAGAAAGTTGGCGCGCAGAAGATTGGCAGATTTTGTTGGATTATAACCATTTTTGACTAGAAGAATAAAGAATTTATTAAGTCTGTTTTTTGTGTCTTTTAATTTGAAAAGTTCATCTTAAGAATTTACCACAGCGTAACAGTATATTCAAACTTGTCTGATATAAGCCCTATCACCACCTTGGTCTGAAAAATATACCTGGAATTTGGTTGTCTTCATCAAAATTGTTATGAATTAAGATTACAGTGTTACGTTTTCTTACGATTGCATAGGATTTATTTCTTTTTAAATTTCGTAATGGTATTTTAAGTGCCATATGAAATTTATTATTTTCTACTTACCAAAATAAGGGGTGCCATCAATGGAACACCCGCTTGGATAAAGTATATCTTCCAGATATTCTTCAAACATTATATTTTCTTCATTTAGTGGTGGAGTATTTATTCCACACAAAGAAGACATTTAAGTTAACTTTCAGTCTTCACTTACGATGGTTCCTTTACAAACGTTGAATTAAGTAAAAACTACTCGTGGGTATTTTGTATCTTTCTTGGAACTTAATATTTTATTAAAACGCGCGAATAATGGTATTTTTCAAAACAAAATTGTTCTATGTGGAACGGTATGCCTACTGAGAATAAAAATAAAAAAATCATTCAAAATGTTACTTGTTAGACATGACATAGAACCAAAAATTAGCCATATGAAGTTGAGAATGTTTCGTACGTTTCTGCCTCCAAAATCCATTTGCCTACACTGTTGTTTTTGTATCTAATTTCATCCCGTGTCGATGAATAGATGTGAATTGCGACAACAATTTAACCAGGGGTGTGAAGATTCCTAATTTTAATTTTTAATTTTAATTTTATTATAAGCTTACAAGCTGAACTTAAAATTAAACATAATATTTTTCTTAAATCTTTACTAAAACATATAAGGGTAGAAATGTTCAATATGGGAGAGTTAGAGCTTTGTTTATATTTGCAAAGGTTAGAGTAAGTAAAAAAAGGACTAAGAGAAGTATGAGTTAAGAGCAGCTTGTGTTAAAGCAGGCTTCCTTATGTTGGGGTTAAAGGTATTTATGTTGTTGGCTTTGCGTAGCATTCGAGTCAATGGTTCGTATAGGCCATAATCGTTACGGTGGTAGGCAGTGAGGAAGAAAGGGACAGATCTTAACTGATATGGGGTTTTGGATTCAGACAGATCTTTTGGAGCAGATTAGGGCAATTAATAACCTCATTTAATAATTGGTGAACAAAAACGATGCTAGCACTTTCACGGCGTAATTTGAGGGGGTGAAGGTTCAGAAGTTTCAGACGGTCTGCATAAGAAGGAAAGTAATAGGGATCATCGCAGCCAAGACCCCGCAAAGCGAAGCGTAAAAATCCGCGATACGATCTATATGAACTTGATGATATGGTGACCAGACTGGGGAAAATTCCGAGTGTTGAGTTGGCTTTGCTTAAAATGTTTTCGTAGTGGGAGCGAAAATTGAGTTGAGTGTCACAAATGACTCCCAAGTCACGAATGGAGGTTACAATAAGAACAGGCACTCCATTAATCGAGTATTGTCTTTGGGACAAGGGAGGGCGTTTTCGAGTGAAGGTTGTCGTTTGACATTTGTTAATGTTTAGCTCAAGAAAGTTTTTTTTGGCACCAAGTATAAAAGCTATTTAAGTCTGTTTGCTGCATAAGTGCATCGTCAGGGGTGATGATTTGTTTCGATATCCTAACATCGTCAGCGTTAATTTATAAGCCAGATTGAGGTTAAATCTATAGTCAAAACAAAAATGTGGTCCCAAGTGACTTCCCTGCGGTACTCCAGATAATGCATGAATAGGTTTGGAGATACTCCCTCTAAAGAGCACTCGATACTGACGGTCAACTAGGTATGACTGAATCCAAGAGGTGATCAAAAGAGGAAAACCAAGCCTTTTAAGTTTAAAAAGAATGATATTGTGGAAAATTCTGTCAAACGCCTTACTAAAATCTCTTGCACTGGCATCAATTTCTTTTCCTTCTTCTAAGGCAGACAGCGTTTTTGAAACGAATTCAGTGGCTTCCCTGGGGTACTCCAGATAATGCATGAATAGGTTTGGAGATACTCCCTCTAAAGAGCACTCGATACTGACGGTCAACTAGGTATGACTGAATCCAAGAGGTGATCAAAAGAGGAAAACCAAGCTTTTTAAGTTTAAAAAGAATTATATTGTGGAAAATTCTGTCAAACGCCTTACTAAAATCTCTTGCACTGGCATCAATTTCTTTTCCTTCTTCTAAGGCAGGCAGCGTTTTTGAAACGAATTCAGTCAGGTTAGTTGTTGTGGATCGTCCTTTTAAGAACTCGTGTTGCGTAGAGGAACAAATTGATTTACATTGAACAAACAACGACTCGTAAGCTATTTTAAATTAAATTGATTGTGAAATCCGATAACAATTTACTAAATTTTGAGTCACTTTAACTTGATTTCACAAAACTATACCTACTTTCAAAAAGTTTAGGTATAAAAGAGCGGGTGACGTGAAATAACGCCCGACGAAATAAGCCCCGATGTGGCCTTATTTCCATTTTTATGTGGAAATGTGCAAAGTTTTTTTTGGATTTAAAGAAACCTCACTGTCTCAAGCAAATTGTTCTTATGCAGTAATATTTGAATTTGCTTGAAACAGTAACACAACATGACACTGTTTGTGTTTTAATTTTGATTTAATTTCTATTGAGATAACACTAAATAGAATTTTTTTTAGGAAATTCATTGCAAAATCCCAATTTACTAATATTAAAAAAAAAATATTTTCTAGAATCACACACCAGTCTAAATAATCCACGTAACGCCACTGATATATAGGTATTTTATTTTGAAAAATGAAAATAAATTAAATTTTCTACCGAAAAAGTTTTATTCATATTTTCTTTAAAAGCGATATTAAGGGGGATGCGGGGTGAAGAAGTGTCAAAAAATATAAAATATCGGCAATCACCTTACAAATTAAATAATTATTGATCAATTTACTAAGAAAAAATATGCACGACTGGGTCGCACGAACTTGCTCTTTTGTGCGATCACATTGTGGTTCTATAGCTGGAATAAATTAGCTATTTGATCTTTATTTCATCCATTTGCCAAAACTTTAGTTTAGTTGCAAGTGGTATTATGTGAGTATACAAAAATTAAGAATATAGCCCAGTGTTGCACATATGCAATATGCATGAAAGGAAATTATATTATTTAAACTGGTAAATTGTTTTAAATCAACAAAATTAGAAAGAAAACTTTTATTTATGTTTGTCACAAGCTTCTGTTTAAAAAATATAATTTTATTTAGTAGATCAGATATTGAGATAGTCGAAAATCAAAGAAAACGGTCTATGAGAGGTACTGTTAATAAACGTAAAATATAAAATTTAAAAATTTTAAATAAAAAAAATAAATAAAAATGCATGGAAAGTGCATATCACCATTTTAGTCAGGCATGGAAAGTGCATTTTTGTAGTTTCTTAGCAAATTTTTAATCTTTGATTTATAATTTAACCGGAGGTATGCAAATTAAAATTTTTGATGTGCAGATTCAATTTTAGTATTATAAATTTTTAGAAATTTAGAATAGTCGAAAATTCTATTTGGTTAGTGAAATATTTCCATTTTAGTGAAGCATCGAAAATACGTTTTTGTTTGATGTTTTAATAAATTCAGTTAATTCAATTAAATCAAGTTAACGAAATGCTCAGTTTAAAGTACTCCAACTTGATATTTTTATTTAAAACAAAATAAAATAAATAATTATAAGTTAAAAAAAAAATATGTTTTACTCGGGAGTTGAACTTGAAACCTTCCGTGTCACAGCCAGCGACTTTTTTTTTTTTTTTTTTTTAAATTCATTTTTATTTTTCATTTAACTTATAACTAACTTAAAGCTAGACAAAAATTCATAAAAAACTAGCCTACTTATCAATAACTTACAACTAACTTACTGGCCCCATGCGGACGCTCTAAGTTAAACTATGATTACTTAAAACTAATGCCTTTCGGCCTATTAACTATCTTAAGACTAAAATTCTTATGGGTTTTTATTTTTTACCGAGACAAATTTACAAAAAAAACTCGGTTGTCGGATCGTTTTTTTCGTATATTTTATATAAAACTTACAAACTACTTAAAACTATTATAAAGCTAATTAAAACTACTTAAAGCTACTTAAACTACTTAGAACTACTTAAGACTACTTAAAAACTAGAACGGCCACAGCAAGCATTTTTTGATTTTGGTTTTATTATTTTTTTGTAAAGTTTTTGTTTTTTATATTTTTTTTTTTTTTTTTTTTTTGTGCCACCCTGAGTGTCCCTACTTAAAACAAATACACCTAAACCTATGTAAGTCGGCCAAGACAAGAAAGCTTAGTCAACTTTAAATAGCCATGTTGCCATTTTCAATTTTTAACCACCAGAACTGGTTCTCCTGCTTTACCCTATCTTTTCGGTCCCGATCGGACACAGTCCTACTGAACCGAAGGCGCTCAGCTCCGCCTTGTGCGAGGACGTCTCGGTTGTAAAGGAGTCACCTATCTACAGTTCTACGGCCGACGTGGGAGATTAGCGGAACCGCCTCTCTATCCTGTTTCAGCCCTCGACTGTCTAAACAGAGGAATGCATCGGGCGGAATAAAGCCGCTTAGACGTACACTCTCATAATAACCGTCGTTTGGGTAGTAAGCCCCAAAAATTAAGCTGTTGGTTGAAGACATCGCTCTTGCAATGTGACCCCGAATCAGCTTAAACAAAAAATTATCTATTCTGTTTATGTTGGCCCCGTTGTAGAGAACCTGGTTGGTAGTATCGTGTGTACTCCGACTCTGGTGTTCTGTGTAATCCAAGGCAGCGTCTAAGGCACTGCCTCTCAAACACCCGAATCTTTTCCATTTGAGATGGGGCAACGTTAAACCAAACCGGGCATCCATAGGCAATCATCGGCCGGATGAGGCCATGTAGCAAATCACCTTCACCCTGGTGTCAAGCCGGCTGCTATAAAACAACCGTTTCGTCAGGGCAAAAGCTCCCCTAGCCCTGGTCAGAGCAGCACTTATATGTCTGTCGAAATACAAATACTGATCCAACCAGATGCCAAGGTACTTTACTACACTTTTACTCGCCAGTGGATGTCCATCTGGCCCCACGATCACTAGCTTGCGCCAGTTCTTTCTTGTATCCCTTGAGGCTCCACTCAACGGAGTCCTAAACAGAATAGTTTCTGATTTCTGAAAGTTGATTTTCAACTTCCAGTCATCGCAATATCGCTGAATCTTGTCGAAGTCACGCTGCAAAAGAATTCTGATGACCTCAACTTTTGGGGCTGTTCTGTACGCAATTAGATCATCGGCATACGCAATTGCCTGAGTTAAACTACCTATCAGATCGCTGGTGTAAATGCTGAATAGAATCGGCGAGTTCACCGCTCCCTGTTGAAGACCATTTTTAATATGGAATGTTGCGGTAGAAGTTACATTGCCACTTTTGACAACAAACTTTCTACCATTGAGCATGTCATAAAGCATATACAATAGCGGTTTACTTATGCCAAGCCTGGTCAGCTTTAGATAAAGACCTTCTAGCCATACGGTATCGAAAGCCTTCTCCAAATCAACCAGACAGGCACCCGTACACTGCTTTTTGGATTTGTTCCATTGGATATCAGAAACGAGTTTAGACGCGGCATGAATGGTGTCATGTCTCGCCTTAAATCCGAACTGATTTTCCGGTATGATATTGTTGTCCTCTGCCCACTTAAAAAGAGCTCTATTGATAACTTTTTCGAATACCTTGCTGATACTCGGAAGAAGACTTATCGACCGGAGATTCGCCGGATTGGAGTTGTCCTTTCCCTTTTTCGGGAGAGGATGTACCACGGCTGTCTTCCACCGCACTGGATAATATGCATTATTCAGAGCGTTGTTAAACAGTGTGGTGTAAATGTCTACTGCTTCCCGAGGTAGATGTCGTAGTACAACGTTGGATATACCATCGACTCCTGCTGACTTCTTTTTCTTTAGTGAGTCGAAGATGAGTTGGAGCTCGACCTTCGAAATTAACAGGGAACTTGGCCCGTTTCGCTCGGCGATGATGGCGTTTGCCAAGTGTTCTTCATTGAACCCAGTAAAACCGGGATTCTCCGATCGCCGTTGCGTAATATCATTACGAAGGTAGAAGTGGTGAAGCAGGGCCCTGTTTTCCAGGTCATGGTTCGGGCGAATGCTTGCATTTACCTTGTACACTTGCTGGAAAGCAGCCCCCACAGCCTCCACTTTCTCACGAGGATCTTCGATGATAAAGAGGTCATCGTCCAAGACGGCTTCCTCTGGATCTATGCCTGCTGTCAGAAGTACGTCTCTGTTCTCTGTCGTCCTCTGGAGCTTAAGACACGGAAGGTCGTTTTGATCGTTTTTTCTAAATATCTTATTAATTTGCGGAAACATGCTCGGGTCGCTAGAATTAACTGCCCGAATTTTGTTGTCCCAATACAAATTAATGGACAACCGATAGTTCTCCTTGATCAATTGGTTGATGTTTTTGATAGACGACTTCAGTGTCCTAATCTCCAGATCATGTGGGTCAGTAAACCGTCGGTACAAGCGTTTTAGTCTTGTCAGAAGTCCGCTTTTTTGTCTGTGTAGTGCGTCAATGGTCGCGTTACGGTACATGTCAGTTGTGTCACGTTCTTTTTATTTTGGTATTGTTCTTTCCATTGTTCGTTGGATTGTCTCGTCCATTTGTTGCAAGTATTGGTCGATTTCAGTATTTGTAAGGTTCCTGTCGTTTGGTGGGGATATATTCTGCGACCGAATTTCGCTTGCTATGGCGCTGGTGAAGCGTGGCCAGCGCATCTTACTGTAATTGTAAGTATGCACCCGTACATACTCCTCCAACTCCACAAGCTCATTCGGAACGGCAGCGAGTCCGCAGTGATCACTGTCGAACTCGATGGTGCGTAAACAGGTCCTTCGTTGTTGACCCACAGTGTCAGTAATTGTCAGCCTTGAGTCTATCAGCAATAGATCCAGAAAGGCACCGCTTCTTGGAAACGATGGCCTATCTGTAGCCAGCAGGTCAACCCCATACTCAACGATGAATTGACTCATCCAATTATACAGATGACTACCTCTAGGATTTTATTTATATTATTTTATTTGATTTCCCCAATCTGTGTGTGCATTCAAATCACCGGCCATCAGATAGAAGTTATCTTCCGAGTTCAATCGAAGACAATCGAAAAGTTTTTCGAGCTCTGTTATAAAATTAGTTGGCAGAGGTGATTCGGGTGCGTAAGCCGAGATCACATGCATTCGCTTCCCCTGTTGGAGAGGAATGCATATGATGCACGCCTCAAGCAACCGAAATCTTCGCACATCGCTCTTATATATATTACCCTATGATCAATGCCTTTTCGTATGAAGATTGCGACACCACCCCCTTGAGTGGAGTTGGGCCGATCTCTTCTAACGATATTGTATTTGCTATTAGTCAATTTATTTTTCTGGTTTAGCTTAGTTTCGCTAGCCATAAACACATCTGGACTTTGGTCTTTCAACAATTGGAAGAGATTAGCTCTACGTTCGGTCCTAATCAGTGAATTTATATTCACAACAAGGATCTTAAAAGGCCTCTCCGGCAGCGCGCCCTTAACCTCTAAGTTGCATTAAGCTAGGCAAAACAGAGTAGAGATAGTCCACCCTTGTCGCCTGCTCCCTGATCTGTTTTTGAAGACCTGTTTACTGGCCCTGAATGGCCAGCAACATGCCTCTTATTTCGGCCTGTGCGTCTGGTGCCTTAGGCACCAGGGCCGGTTGGGCTACCTTTGGCGCAGGCTGTACCGTACTCCCCGTTCCTAAAGCCATTTGGGCATACGAAATTTGGGGGTTGACGGGCGTTACTGTAGGAGGACGCACTGAAGGGCGTTTCTCTACCTCTGTCTGCCTAGCTGCTTTGTTTTGTTTAATCTGTTGAAACGCTGGACATCCCCGATAATTTGCGGGGTGCCCTTCGCCACGGCAAAGTGCACATCTAAGCTGGGTCCTATCTTCAACCCGTTCCCCTCCGAGCTTACACTCTTCTACCTTGTGGTTCTCACTACACTTGACGCAGCGTGACTGCATTCCGCAGTTTGCTGCAGCATGGCCGAACCTTTGGCAGCGCATGCATTGAAGCATGTCGCCGCTCCTCTTTAATCTATCCCAAGTTACAACCTGGTAGTTGAGGATGGAGATACTCCTCAAACTATCCAGTTTGCTGCTGGGCGAGAGCAGTACTAGGAAGAACGGTAGACTCCGCTTCTCCCGTCTGGCTCTGACTGTAGCGAACGGCTTGACCCCGATAAACTCGAGATCGTCGCTCGCTTTTTGGCGGAGTTCATTTAAGAGCACCTGTGGTTCCGTGCAGGAATCTATGCCCTTCAGAAGGACCGTTTGCAATTTATCAGTTTTGGGGGTAAAGCTGAAGAACTCTGTAGTGGACTGTTTTAACAAATCTTTAACAATTTTATGCTGTTCTACTGTGAAGCAGTTGATAGCATGCCTATCTTTATTTATTCTTTTTATTGTAAAATTTTTGCCTATGGCCGACTTAAATAGATTAATGGTGTCCTCTAGCTCCATCTTATAGGTGTTAATTGGTGGCACCTTTCCTTTTTTGGTTTTGGGCGGCTGTGGCTGCTGCTGATGACTCTGTTGTTGCTGGTTCTGCTGCTGTTGGTTCTGTTGCTGTTGATTCTGCTGCTGTTTTTGTTGTTGTTTCTGCTGCTGCTGATTTTGTTTCTGTTTCCCTTCTTGCTGCTGTGGCTGTTGAAATTGCAACTGCTGTCGTGGTTGCTTTGGTTGCTGTTGTTGCTGTTTTGGTTGCTGGTTTAGCTGTGCCTGCTTTGATGTGCTTGGCAGTTCATCATTTATTTGTTGACGTTGCACTACTTTTTGTGACGAATGTAGTGTGTTTTTCTGCTCGCGCTCCTGTTTGTCTTTTGCGCGACGAGCTTCTTGTTTATTTTTAAGCGCAATGACCAGTGGCGCCAATTGTTTTTTGAGGCTCTCCATCGCCCCCTCAATAGCAACAATTTTGTCTCTGATACCTTGCTCATCAGTGAAAGGTTCGGGTTCATCTTCTGACGACGCCTCTGGTGATGTAAGGTCGACAAATTGGTTGCTGTCGCCTATTGTATACAGTCCCTCTCCCCCCTCGGACATATATTCCGTTTCATCATCTGATGGCGGGGTGTTCAACTGTTGTTGATTTTTTGCTGCCGTTGTTGTTTGCACCGTCTCCTTTACTTCAGCTGGCAGCTTGGCTGAACTGTTGGTGGAGCGGCGTTTAACGAGGTTAAGAGTACATATGATCTTCTTCCTCCTCTTCTTGTTGCTCTCGGCTGATGGTGCCGTTGGAGCTTCTCCTGCTGTTGTTATGGCAACATTCGATGCTGCCGTTGCCGTTGACTGTGCCGTTGTCGGCTTTGAAGCTGTTGCTAGGGCAGCCTTAGCTGCTCCCGCTGATGATGCCGTTGCCAGCTTTGATGTTGTTGCTGGGACACCTTTCGATGCCCCTGCACTTATATTTTCTTCCATCTGCCGATTCTCCCACTCAATAAAATTTTCCACCTCTCGGTTATGAAAAAAAGCCTCAATAAATTTTAGGCCCGACCGGGGATCGAACCTAAGACCTACTACGCTGCGGTCCGACGCCACTTTTTTTTTTTTTTTTTAATTCATTTTTATTTTTCTTTTAACTTATAACTATCTTAAAGCTAGAAAAAAATTCATAAAAACTAGCCTACTTATCAATAACTTACAATTAACTTACTGGCCCCATGCGGGCGCTCTAAGTTAAACTATGATTACTTAATACTAATGCCTTTCGGCCTATTAACTATCTTAAGACTAAAATTCTATCGGTTTTAATTTTTTACCGAGAAGAATTTACAAAAAACTCGGTTCTCTGAACCTTTTTTTTTATATTTTATATAAAACTTACAAACTACTTAAAACTATTATAAAGCTAATTAAAACTACTTAAAGCTACTTAAACTACTTAGAACTACTTAAAAACTAGAACAGAGACAGCAAGCATTTTTTGATTTTATTATTTTTTTGTAAAGTTTTTGTTTTTATATTTTTTTTTTTTGTTTTTTGTGTTTTTTTTTTTTTTTTTTGTGCCACCCTGACTGTCCCTACTTAAAACTAATACACCTAAACCTATGTAAGTCGGCCAAGACAAAAAAGCTTAGTCAACTTTAAATAGCCATGTTGCCATTTTCAATTTTCAGCCACCAGAACTGGTTCTCCTGCTTTGCCCTATCTTTTCGGTCCCGATCGGACACAGTCCTACTGAACCGAAGGCGCTCTGCTCCGCCTTGTGCGAGGACGTCTCGGTTGTAAAGGAGTCGCCTATCTACAGTTCTACGGCCGACGTGGTAGATTAGCGGAACCGCCTCTTTATCCTGTATCAGCCCTCGACTGTCTAAATAGAGGAATGCATCGGGCGGAATAAAGCCGCTTAAGCGCACACTCTCATAGTATTCGTCGTTAGGGTAGTAAGCCCCAAAAATTAAGCTGTTTGTCGAGGACATCGCTCTTGCAATGTGACCCCGAATCAGCTTAAACAAAAAAATATCTATTCTGTTTATGTTGGCCCCGTTGTAGAGAACCTGGTTGGAATAGTATCGTGTGTACTCCGACTCTGGTGTTCTGTGTAATCCAAGGCAGCGTCTAAGGCACTGCCTTTCAAACACCCGAATCTTTTCCATTTGAGATGGGGCAACGTTGAACCAAACCGGGCATCCATAGGCAATCATCGGCCGGATGAGGGCCATGTAGCAAATCACCTTCACCCTGGTGTCAAGCCGGCTGCTATAAAACAACCGTTTCGTCAGGGCAAAAGCTCCCCTAGCCCTGGTCAGAGCAGCACTTAAATGTCTGTCGAAATACAAATACTGATCCAACCACATGCCAAGGTACTTTACTACACTTTTACTCGCCAGTGGATGTCCATTTGGCCCCACGATCACTAGCTTGCGCCAGTTCTTTCTTGTATCCCTTGAGGCTCCACACAACGGAGTCCTAAACAGAATAGTTTCTGATTTCTGAAAGTTGATTTTCAACTTCCAGTCATCGCAATATCGCTGATTCTTGTCGAAGTCACGCTGCAAAAGAATTCTTATGACCTCAACTTTTGGGGCTGTTCTGTACGCAATTAGATCATCGGCATACGCAATTGCCTGAGTTAAACTACCTATCAGATCGCTGGTGTAAATGCTGAATAGAATCGGCGAGTTCACCGCTCCCTGTTGAAGACCATTTTTAATATGGAATGTTGCGGTAGAAGTTACATTGCCACTTTTGACAACAAACTTTCTACCATTGAGCATGTCATAAAGCATATACAATAGCGGTTTACTTATGCCAAGCCTGGTCAGCTTTAGATAAAGACCTTCTAGCCATACGGTATCGAAAGCCTTCTCCAAATCAACCAGACAGGCACCCGTACACTGCTTTTTGGATTTGTTCCATTGGATATCAGAAACGAGTTTAGACGCGGCATGAATGGTGTCATGTCTCGCCTTAAATCCGAACTGATTTTCCGGTATGATATTGTTGTCCTCTGCCCACTTAAACAGAGCTCTATTGATAACTTTTTCGAATACCTTGCTGATACTCGGAAGAAGACTTATCGACCGGAGATTCGCTGGATTGGATTTGTCCTTTCCCTTTTTCGGGAGAGGATGTACCACGGCTGTCTTCCACCGCACTGGATAATATGCATTATTCAGAGCGTTGTTAAACAGTGTGGTATAAATGTCTACTGCTTCCCGAGGTAGATGTCGTAGTACAACGTTGGATATACCATCGACTCCTGCTGACTTCTTTTTCTTTAGTGAGTCGAAGATGAGTTGGAGCTCGACCTTCGAAATTAACAGGGAACTTGGCCCGTTTCGCTCGGCAATGAGGGCGTTTGCCAAGTGTTCTTCATTGAACCCAGTAAAACCGGGATTCTCCGATCGCCATTGCGTAATATCATTACGAAGGTAGAAGTGGTGAAGCAGGGCCCTGTTTTCCAGGTCATGGTTCGGGCGAATGCTTGCATTAACCTTGTACACTTGCTGGAAAGCAGCCCCCACAGCCTCCACTTTCTCACGAGGATCTTCGATGATAAAGAGGTCATCGTCCAAGACGGCTTCCTCTGGATCTATTCCTGCTGTCAGAAGTACGTCTCTGTTCTCTGTCGTCCTCTGGAGCTTAAGACACGGAAGTTCGTTTTGATCGTTTTTCCTAAATATCTTATTAATTTGCGGAAACATGCTCGGGTCGCTAGAGTTAACGGCCCGAATTTTGTTGTCCCAATACAAATTAATGGACAACCGATAGTTCTCCTTGATCAATTGGTTGATGTTTTTGATAGACGACTTCAGTGTCCTAATCTCCAGATCATGTGGGTCAGTAAACCGTCGGTACAAGCGTTTTAGTCTTGTCAGAAGTCCGCTTTTTTGTCTGTGTAGTGCGTCAATGGTCGCGTTACGGTACATGTCAGTTGTGTCACGTTCTTTGTATTTTGGTATTGTTCTTTCCATTGTTCGTTGGATTGTCTCGTCCATTTGTTGCAAGTATTGGTCGATTTCAGTATTTGTAAGGTTCCTGTCGTTTGGTGGGGATATATTCTGCGACCGAATTTCGCTTGCTATGGCGCTGGTGAAGCGTGGCCAGCGCATCTTACTGTAATTGTAAGTATGCACCCGTACATACTCCTCCAACTCCACAAGCTCGTTCGGAACGGCAGCGAGTCCGCAGTGATCACTGTCGAACTCGATGGTGCGTAAACAGGTTCTTCGTTGTTGACCCACAGTGTCAATAATTGTCAGTCTTGAGTCTATCAGCAATAGATCCAGAAAGGCACCGCTTCTTGGAAACGATGGCCTATCTGTAGCCAGCAGGTCAACCCCATACTCAACGCTTAATTGACTCATCCAATTATACAGATGACTACCTCTAGGATTTTATTTATATTATTTTATTTGATTTCCCCAATCTGTGTGTGCATTCAAATCACCGGCCATCAGATAGAAGTTATCTTCCGAGTTCAATCGAAGACAATCGAAAAGTTTTTCGAGCTCTGTTATAAAATTAGTTGGCAGAGGTGATTCGGGTGCGTAAGCCGAGATCACATGCATTCGCTTCCCCTGTTGGAGAGGAATGCATATGATGCACACCTCAAGCAACCGAAATCTTCGCACATCGCTATTATATATTACCCTATGATCAATGCCTTTTCGTATGAAGATTGCGACACCACCCCCTTGAGTGGAGTTGGGCCGATCTCTTCTAACGATATTGTATTTGCTACTAGTCAATTTATGTTTCTGGTTTAGCTTAGTTTCGCTAGCCATAAACACATCTGGACTTTGGTCTTTCAACAATTGGAAAAGATTAGCTCTACGTTCGGTCCTTATCAGTGAATTTACATTCACAGCAAGGATCTTAAAGGGCCTCTCCGGCGGTGCGCCCTTAACCTCTAAGTTGCGTTAAGCTAGGCAAAACAGAGTAGAGATAGTCCACCCTTGTCGCCTGCTCCCTGATCTGGTTTTGGAGACCTGTTAACTGGCCTTGAATGGCCAGCAACATGCCTCTAATTTCGGCCTGTGCGTCCGGTGCCTTAGGCACGAGGGCCGGTTGGGCTACCTTTGGCGCAGGCTGTACCGTACTCCCCCTTCCTGAAGCCATTTGGGCGTAGGAAATTTGGGGGTTGACGGGCGTTACTGTAGGAGGACGCACTGAAGGGCGTTTCTCTACCTCTGTCTGCCTAGCCGCTTTGTTTTGTTTGATTTGCTGGAACGCCGGACATCCCCGATAATTTGCGGGGTGCACTTCGCCTCGGCAAAGTGCACATCTAAGCTGGGTCCTATCTTCGACCCGTTCCTGTCCGAGCTTGCACTCTTCTACTTTGTGGTTCTCACCACACTTGACGCAGCGTGACTGCATTTCGCAGTTTGCTGCAGCATGGCCGAACCTTGGCAGCGCATGCATTGAAGCATGTCGCTGCGCCTCTTTAATCTATCCCATGTTACAACCTGGTAGTTGAGGATGGAGATACTCCTCAAACTGTCCAGTTTGCTGCTGGGCGAGAGCTGTACAAGGAAGAATGGAAGCTTCCGCTTCTCCCGTCTGGCTCTGACTGTAGCGAACGGCTTGACCCCGATAAACTCGAGATCGCCGCTCGCTTTTTGGCGGAGCTCATTTAAGAGCAGCTGTGGTTCCGTGCAGGAATCTATGCCCTTCAACAGGACCGTTTGAAACTTTTCTGTTTTAGGCGTAAAGCTGAAGAACTCAGTAGTAGACTGTTTTAACAAATCTTTAACAGTTTTATGCTGTTCCAGTGTGAAGCACTGGATAGCATGTCTATCTTTATTTAATCTTTTAACAGTAAAATTTTGGCCTATAGCCGACTTACACAGATCTATGGTGTCTTGAAGCTTCATTTTATATGTTTTAATGGGAGGCACTTTTTCTTTTTTGTTTTTGGGCGGCTGTGACTGCTGCTGTTGACTCTGCTGCTGTTGATTCTGCTGCTGTTGGTTCTGCTGCTGTTGATTCTGCTGCTGTTGTTTCTGCTGGTGTTGGTTCTGCTGCTGTTGTTTTGATTTCTGCTGTTTCTGTTGATTTTGTTGTTGTGAACTCTGCTGCTGTGACTGTTCATGCATCTGTTGTTGTTGATGCTTTGATGCTTTTTGTTTTTGTGGTTGCTTTTGTTGTTGCTGCTGATCTTGCTGTTTGCACTGAGGCTGCTTAGATGTTGGCAGCTCAGCATTAGTTGCAATTAGGTGCGCTACTTTTTGTTGCTGCTGTAGCGACTTTTTATTTGTCTGCTCCAACCGTTCTTTCTCCCGGCGAGCTTCTTATTTTTTTTCAAAGCCAGTATCAGGGGAGTAAGTTGGGCTTTGAGGTACTCAATTTCCCCTTGGACTGCACCAATTTTGGCTTGAATTGATTGCTCCTCTAATTCTTCTTCTGAGGACGCCTCTGACGACGTTAAGTCCACGAACAGATTGCTGTCCCCTGTTGCATAGTGTCCCTCTCCCCCTTCGGACATATAATCAATTTCCTCATCGGAACTTAGCTGATTTGCTGCTGTCGATACCTTCGCCGTTGGTCCCATCTCCTTCGCTCCAGCTAGCAGCTTAACTGAAGTGGTAGTGGACTGGCGCTTCACTAGGTTCGGTAGATACCGAATCCTCTTCCTCCTCTTCGTTGGCATATCGGCTGATGGTGCCGTTGCCGTTGTTGCTAGGGCATCTTTCGATGTCCCCGCTGTGGGTGCCGTTGCCGGCTTTGTTGCTGTATCTTGGGCACCTTTAGATGGTCCCATAGCTGATGCCGTTGTCGGCTTTGTTGTTGTTGGGATGTTTTTGGGCGGTCCCATTGATGACGCCGTTGTCGGCTTAGTTGTTGTTGCTGGGACACCTTCCGATGCCCCCGCATTGATTTCGTCTTCCATGAGACGATTCTCCCAGTCAATAAAATTTTCTACTTCATGGTTGTGAAAAAAAGCTTCTATGTATTTGATGCCCGGCTGGGGATCGAACCTGCGACCTTCCACACTGCGGTCCGTCGCCACTTTTTTTTTTTTTTTTTTTTTTTTTAATTCATTTTTATTTTTCTTTTAACTTATAACTATCTTAAAGCTAGACAAAAATTCATAAAAACTAGCCTACTTATCAATAACTTACAACTAACTAACTGGCCCCATGCGGGCGCTCTAAGTTAAACTATGATTACTTAATACTAATGCCTTTCGGCCTATTAACTATCTTAAGACTAAAATTCTATCGGTTTTAATTTTTTACCGAGAAGAATTTACAAAAAACTCGGTTCTCTGAACCTTTTTTTTTATATTTTATATAAAACTTACAAACTACTTAAAACTATTATAAAGCTAATTAAAACTACTTAAAGCTACTTAAACTACTTAGAACTACTTAAAAACTAGAACAGAGACAGCAAGCATTTTTTGATTTTATAATTTTTTTTTTTTTTTTTTTTTTTTTTTTTTTTTTTGTGTGTTTTTTTTTGTTTTTTGTGTTTTTTTTTTGTGCCACCCTGACTGTCCCTACTTAAAACTAATACACCTAAACCTATGTAAGTCGGCCAAGACAAAAAAGCTTAGTCAACTTTAAATAGCCATGTTGCCATTTTCAATTTTTAACCACCAGAACTGGTTCTCCTGGTTTACCCTACCTTTTCGGTCCCGATCGGACACAGTCCTACTGAACCGAAGGCGCTCAGCTCCACCTTGTGCGAGGACGTCTCGGTTGTAAAGGAGTCGCCTATCTACAGTTCTACGGCCGACTGGACCAGGCCTCGACTGTCTAAATAGAGGAATGCATCGGGCGGAATAAAGCCGCTTAGACGTACACTCTCATAATAACCGTCGTTAGGGTAGTAAGCCCCAAAAATTAAGCTGTTGGTTGAAGACATCGCTCTTGCAATGTGACCTCGAATCAGCTTAAACAAAAAATTATCTATTCTGTTTATGTTGGCCCCGTTGTATAGAACCTGGTTGGAATAGTATCGTGTGTACTCCGACTCTGGTGTTCTGTGTAATCCAAGGCAGCGTCTAAGGCACTGCCTCTCAAACACCCGAATCTTTTCCATTTGAGATGGGGCCACGTTGAACCAAACCGGGCATCCATAGGCAATCATCGGCCGGATGAGGGCCATCTAGCAAATCACCTTCAACCTGGTGTCAAGCCGGCTGCTATAAAACAACCGTTTCGTCAGGGCAAAAGCTCCCCTAGCCCTGGCCAGAGCAGCACTTATATGTCTGTCGAAATACAAATACTGATCCAACCAGATGCCAAGGTACTTTACTACACTTTTACTCGCCAGTGGATGTCCATTTGGCCCCACGATCACCAGCTTGCGCCAGTTCTTTCTCGTATCCCTTGTGGCTCCATGGAACGGAGTCCTAAACAGAATAGTTTCTGATTTCTGAAAGTTGATTTTCAACTTCTAGTCATCACAATATCGCTGAATCTTGTCGAAGTCACGCTGCAAAAGAATTCTGATGACCTCAACTTTTGGGGCTGTTCTGTACGCAATTAGATCATCGGCATACGCAATTGCCTGAGTTAAACTACCTCCCAACTAACAAACTCCCGGAGTTAAGCTCTTCAAATCTGAAAAAAGCTCCCATAAGATTCTTTTAAATCCTGTTGCTATACTTAAGAATTAATCTCTTGTTATGAAACTCAAATTCGTCTCATAGCATTTTTATTGTAAGAGCTAACCATTTTTTAAATTTGAAAGTACTTAAATCCTATATCTAGTTCTATTTACGTCTCATAAGTATCTCGTTATGAAATTAAAACTCTAAACGTCATTTTTAGTCTTTATAATCCCATAATAATACTTCAATGAGACTATTCATAAATAAGTTTTTTTCAAGATTCTAATAGGAGCTACGACGCCAGCTTTGAATATCAAACGAACAGATGTTATAGTTGAATTGTACAGTGCGTTCTTTTTGTTCACAAAACTTGCTTCTGTTCATGTTTCTATCGGATTGGTTATTTGATTGGCGGGGGAAGATGTAATTTTAGCTTTCAAAGAAAAGTTTGATTGTTTTCTTTGCAAGCAAGTTTCTTTGGTCGATTTTTTGTTCTGTTTGTTTACCTAATTTCGGGGTAGTAGTGAATTTGATTATAAATATTATAACAACAATTTTTAGCACTGAAATATACTAAACAAAAAGCACACATTTCAAACTTAAGGTAGTTAATATTATTATTATTATTAAAAACAGGAAACAGTCTGCCGAAAAATCGATCTCAAAAGCATTATTTTGATAGAATTGATCGAAACAACCTTATTAATTGTACTAAAAGAAATCGACATGAGTATCCCATTAGTTTTATGCGGTATATCTCGTACTAGTGTTGCATCGGCTGTCATCATCTATGGAGTGATTTAAATAACACCAAGCTATATCTAGTTAACTTTGATTGTAACTTTATTCAAAAAATTATTAGGTTATAATTTAGTTCCATTGTTTCAAAATGTTAATCTAACACAATTATCGATTTTTTGCTTTCTCATTTAAATTTCTTAATAAAAGTTGGCGATTGCAATAAAAAGGAACGCCTCACAGACAAATGTGTTGCGTTTGAAAGTTAAATGTCAAATATAAGTCCCATAAGAGCATTTTAGCTCCCATAAGAAGTACTGTCTCTCAGAGAAAGTTTATATTTACTGAGAGCGACACTTCTTACGGGAGCTCAAACGTTCTTATGGGACTTCATCATCATCCAAAGATCTCATAGAGATGTTAAAACAAGAGTTTAAGTATCAATCAACAGCAGCCATGTTGCAATATGAACAAAATGTTTTCATTATATTTTGAGGGTTACCGTAGCTTAAAAAAAAATATTCTTAATGAGTTATCATATTTGGTTTTCCATTCTGACCAAAACGTCATATTCATCTTGTTTTCTCTCATTTGCATATGATATTAGTTGTATAAAAAATGGATTTGTATAACTTAGTATATAGCTACTATACCAGAGAAGAATGAGCGGGGACATTCTTTTTTGTGTTATGTCATTATTTAAAATTTGTGACAGCAGTATATTAACACGACACAAATAAAATGGCATCTTTAAAAATCAGTTGTTTTTGTCAGTTTTTAATGACAAATATATTGGAAAATTTCAGAAAATCTTAATAATGAAAAAGCGTCATATTTTGTACACTTCTAGATCCAATTTTTGTCATAAAAGCACGATAATGACAGTAATTGGAAAAAAATATGGTATGAATGATCACATTTTGTGAATTGTATAAAAACATACTTTGGTGATTTTTGCACCTAAAAAAATATTAATGGTAACCCTATAATACGATTATACTTAATAACAAAATATTTTAAATAAGCATAATTTTGGAAGCGCGTTGTTATTTTTCGAAGCAAAATGTTTAAATTAGTAGATGCAATTTTAACTGCACCAAGAATTTAGCCTACATATGCCATGATTTTTACAAATATAATACGTCAATTAACTTGTGAGATAAATACTCGCACCAAAAAACACATTATTTTTTGACATGAGAGAATCACGAACACACATAAAAACTATTCGCCTACCTTCTTCAAAAAAAGAAATTAAAAATGCGAAAGATATATGTTTTTTTAAGTTTACACACACTCGTTCTCTTTTTAACAACTTCTGTAGGAAGAGACGCACTCCCATAGGAAGAGTTCAGAGAGCTTTACTAGATTTACAAAGCGGCGTCTATAATCGCATAAGAAGAATAAAACTCTTCCTATAGGATCAAGAGGCTCCCATAACTAGGCCATTTAAGGCTTTTAACAATCTTATAAGAATCTAGAAGAACTCCTCAAGAGTGCATTTAGCTCCTTAAAATAAGTCTCGTAGCGCTCTCGGAGCGTCTTATGAGAGGAAAAATGTTACTTGGGCTATCAGATCGCTGGTGTAAATGCTGAATAGAATCGGCGAGTTCACCGCTCCCTGTTGAAGACCATTTTTAATATGGAATGTTGCAGTAGAAGTTACATTGCCACTTTTGACAACAAACTTTCTACCATTGAGCATGTCATAAAGCATATATAATAGCGGTTTACTTATGCCAAGCCTGGTCAGCTTCAGATAAAGACCTTCTAGCCATACGGTGTCAAAAGCCTTCTCCAAATCAACCAGACAGGCACCCGTACACTGCTTTTGGATTTGTTCCATTGGATATCAGAAACGAGCTTAGACGCGGCATGAATGGTGTCATGTCTCGCCTTAAATCCGAACTGATTTTCCGGTATGATATTGTTGTCCTCTGCCCACTTAAACAGAGCTCTAGCTCTATTGATAACTTTTTCAAATACCTTGCTGATACTCGGAAGAAGACTTATCGACCGGAGATTCGCCGGATTGGAGTTGTCCTTTCCCTTTTTCGGGAGAGGATGTACCACGGCTGTCTTCCACCGCACTGGATAATATGCATTATTCAGAGCGTTGTTAAACAGTGTGGTGTAAATGTCTACTGCTTCCCGAGGTAGATGTCGTAGTACAACGTTGGATATACCATCGACTCCTGCTGACTTCTTTTTCTTTAGTGAGTCGAAGATGAGTTGGAGCTCGACCTTCGAAATTAACAGGGAACTTGGCCCGTTTCGCTCGGCGATGATGGCGTTTGCCAAGTGTTCTTCATTGAACCCAGTAAAACCGGGATTCTCCGATCGCCATTGCGTAATATCATTACGAAGGTAGAAGTGGTGAAGCAGGGCCCTGTTTTCCAGGTCATGGTTCGGGCGAATGCTTGCATTTACCTTGTACACTTGCTGGAAAGCAGCCCCCACAGCCTCCACTTTCTCACGAGGATCTTCGATGATAAAGAGGTCATCGTCCAAGACGGCTTCCTCTGGATCTATGCCTGCTGTCAGAAGTACGTCTCTGTTCTCTGTCGTCCTCTGGAGCTTAAGACACGGAAGGTCGTTTTGATCGTTTTTTCTAAATATCTTATTAATTTGCGGAAACATGCTAACGATATTGTATTTGCTATTAGTCAATTTGTGTTTCTGGTTTAGCTTAGTTTCGCTAGCCATAAACACATCTGGACTTTGGTCTTTCAACAATTGGAAAAGATTAGCTCTACGTTCGGTCCTAATCAGTGAATTTACATTCACAGCAAGGATCTTAAAGGGCCTCTCCGGCGGTGCGCCCTTAACCTCTAAGTTGCGTTAAGCCAGGCAAAACAGAGTAGAGATAGTCCACCCTTGTCGCCTGCTCCCTGATCTGGTTTTGGAGACCTGTTAACTGGCCTTGAATGGCCAGCAACATGCCTCTAATTTCGGCCTGTGCTTCCGGTGCCTTAGGCACGAGGGCCGGTTGGGCTACCTTTGGCGCAGGCTGTACCGTACTCCCCCTTCCTGAAGCCATTTGGGCGTAGGAAATTTGGGGGTTGACGGGCGTTACTGTAGGAGGACGCACTGAAGGGCGTTTCTCTACCTCTGTCTGCCTAGCCGCTTTGTTTTGTTTGATTTGCTGGAACGCCGGACATCCCCGATAATTTGCGGGGTGCTCTTCGCCTCGGCAAAGTGCACATCTAAGCTGGGTCCTATCTTCGACCCGTTCCTGTCCGAGCTTGCACTCTTCTACTTTGTGGTTCTCACCACACTTGCCGCAGCGTGACTGCATTTCGCAGTTTGCTGCAGCATGGCCGAACCTTTGGCAGCGCATGCATTGAAGCATGTCGCTGCGCCTCTTTAATCTATCCCATGTTACAACCTGGTAGTTGAGGATGGAGATACTCCTCAAACTGTCCAGTTTGCTGCTGGGCGAGAGCTGTATAGGAAGAATGGAAGCTTCCGCTTCTCCCGTCTGGCTCTGACTGTAGCGAACGGCTTGACCCCGATAAACTCGAGATCGTCACTCGCTTTTTGGCGGAGCTCATTTAAGAGCACCTGTGGTTCCGTGCAGGAATCTATGCCCTTCAACAGGACCGTTTGAAACTTTTCTGTTTTAGGCGTAAAGCTGAAGAACTCAGTAGTAGACTGTTTTAACAAATCTTTAACAGTTTTATGCTGTTCCAGTGTGAAGCACTGGATAGCATGTCTATCTTTATTTAATCTTTTAACAGTAAAATTTTGGCCTATAGCCGACTTACACAGATATATGGTGTCTTGAAGCTCCATTTTATATGTGTTAATGGGTGGCACTTTTTCTTTTTTGTTTTTGGGCGGCTGTGACTGCTGCTGTTGACTCTGCTGCTGTTGATTCTGCTGCTGTTGGTTCTGCTGCTGTTGATTCTGCTGCTGTTGTTTCTGCTGGTGTTGGTTCTGCTGCTGTTGTTTTGATTTCTGCTGTTTCTGTTGATTTTGTTGTTGTGAACTCTGCTGCTGTGACTGTTCATGCATCTGTTGTTGTTGATGCTTTGATGCTTTTTGTTTTTGTGGTTGCTTTTGTTGTTGCTGCTGATCTTGCTGTTTGCACTGAGGCTGCTTAGATGTTGGCAGCTCAGCATTAGTTGCAATTAGGTGCGCTACTTTTTGTTGCTGCTGTAGCGACTTTTTATTTGTCTGCTCCAACCGTTCTTTCTCCCGGCGAGCTTCTTGTTTTTTTTTCAAAGCCAGTATCAGGGGAGTAAGTTTGGCTTTGAGGTACTCAATTTCCCCTTGGACTGCACCAATTTTGGCTTGAATTGATTGCTCCTCTAATTCTTCTTCCGAGGACGCCTCTGGTGACGTTAAGTCCACGAACAGATTGCTGTCCCCTGTTGCATAGTGTCCCTCTCCCCCTTCGGACATATAATCAATTTCCTCATCGGAACTTAGCTGATTTGCTGCTGTCGATACCTTCGCCGTAGGTCCCATCTCCCTCGCTCCAGCTAGCAGTTTAACTGCAGTGGTAGTGGACTGGCGCTTCACAAGGTTCGGTAGATATCGAATCCTCTTCCTCCTCTTCGTTGGCATATCGGCTGATGGTGCCGTTGCCGTTGTTGCTAGGGCATCTTTCGATGTCCCCGCTGTGCGTGCCGTTGCTGGCTTTGCTGTTGTTTCTTGGGCACCTTTAGATGGTCCCATAGCTGATGCCGTTGTCGACTTTGTTGTTGTTGGGACGTTTTTGGGCGGTCCCATTGATGACGCCGTTGTCGGCTTAGTTGTTGTTGCTGGGACACCTTTCGATGCCCCCGCATTGATTTCGTCTTCCATGAGACGATTCTCCCAGTCAATAAAATTTTCTACTTCACGGTTGTGAAAAAAAGCTTCCATGTATTTGATGCCCGGCTGGGGATCGAACCTGTGACCTTCCACACTGCGGTCCGTCGATTTTATTTGTATATACTGTGAAAACCGAAAACGTGTGCACACTTCCACAGATCGAGATCGACTGGTCCGTCGCCACTACCACTGTGCTATTGGCACTATTGAAAAGAGTTTGGCTAAACTAGAACTAGTCACTCACGATTTTATTTGTATATACTGTGAAAGCCGAAAACGTGTGCACACTTCCACAGATCGAGATCGACTGGGTCCGACGCCACTACCTCTGTGCTATTGGCACTGTTGATAAGAGCTTGGCTAAACTAGACTAGTCACTCACGATTTTAGTTATAATACACTGTGAAAGCCGAAAACGTGTGCACACTTCCACAGATCGAGATCGACTGACAGCCAGCGACTCCGCCAACATGCTATTCATGGCCTTTATTTCTGATGGTTTATTTGGTATACTAGTAATTTTAATTATGCAGCTTTTCTCAACCAAAATTTTAAATATTGATTTATTAATTAAAAATGTGCAAATAAAAATTTTTAGCGTGCAAATTAAAGCTTCAAATGGGCATTTCAAAATTCCATGCCATTTAAAAATTGCATACAAAGTGAAAATTGTTTATATTTAAAAAAAAAGGGGGAGTGTGCAATTTTTTTAATTGCATAAATAAAATGTGCAACTAGAAATACATCGGATAGCATTTTTTTACAGTCAAAATCGACACTTTTCCCGCTGGCGTCGCCGTGGTCATTTAAGGCCATTTTGCCGTTAATGCCTAAAGTTGACATAGATTTGATATAAATCAGAGCGCTTAACTTAATGGCGCAAATTTTTAAACAGTCCTCGTTTAAGGAATAAAACCGACCGAAGGAATAAAAACGACTATCCACACAAGGAACCAAGTGGAACTTCATTCCCCCGGCTTCTCCCCACTTTGGCGGATTTTGGAAAGCCGGAGTTAAGAGTGTAAAATACCACTTCAGAAGAATCGCCGGGAACGGGACGTTGACGTTTAGTTGCGAGCCCTTGTCTAACCTTTTCTTAATTTTAAACACTTTAAACAACTCTTCTAACTAATGAAGGTTTTTAGCCCATTTGTAGAGTTTTTTTTATGATTTGTGGTAGAGCATTCGACTGCAGATCGAGAGGGCCCCGGTTCAAATCCGGGTGTCCCCTTTGAAAATTAAATTTGTTTGTAATTTTTTTTTTCTTTGTTAACTCCCCTATAGCTATTTCACCTTTCCAGCTAAGATAACGGGCGATTTTTTGAGCAGAAAATGATTTGCCGCGATATGGTAGTCCAACACTATGTACCACATTCTTTTTTGTATTTGTTGGGGCGGTCGACCGAATACAAGTCTGTGGCCATAAGCAATACCCGCTTAAGTCGACTTAAGCGAAAACTCGGTTTTTTGTCCCATAGTGTTCTCCATGCTTTTTAGAGCTTGTAAAAAAAATCCCCTGTAATTTAAACGCTTTTTTCGTCAAATATGACGAATAGAAAAAACCGCTTAAGTCTTTTTCATACTTAACAACATATGGAATAAACGCTTAACTCAAATAAGAATTCTAAACTCATATAACGCAGTTTTAAATAATGACTTATATCGACTTAAGCTATTTTTATAAATCTTAATTGGCCAAAAACACAAGAAAGTATTTATTCCACACAAAGAAGACATTTAAGTTAACTTTCAGTCTTCACTTACGATGGTTCCTTTACAAACGTTGAATTAAGTAAAAACTACTCGTGGGTATTTTGTATCTTTCTTGGAACTTAATATTTTATTAAAACGCGCGAAGAATGGTATTTTTCAAAACAAAATTGTTCTATGTGGAACGGTATGCCTACTGAGAATAAAAATAAAAAAATCATTCAAAATGTTACTTGTTAGACATGACATAGAACCAAAAATTAGCCATGTGAAGTTGAGAATGTTTCGTACGTTTCTCCCTCCAAAATCCATTTGTTTACACTGTTGTTTTTGTATCTAATTTCATCCCGCGTCGATGAATAGATGTGAATTGCGACAACAATTTAACCAGGGGTGTGAAGATTCCTAATTTTAATTTTTAATTTTAATTTTATTATAAGCTTAATACAAGCTGAACTTAAAATTAAACATAATATTTTTCTTAAATCTTTACTAAAACATATAAGGGTAGAAATGTTCAATATGGGAGAGTTAGAGCTTTGTTTATAAATACAAAGGTTAGAGTAAGTAAAAAAAGGACTAAGAGAAGTATGAGTGAAGAGCAGCTTGTTTTAAAGCAGGCTTACTTATGTTGGGGTTAAAGGTATTTATGTTGTTGGCTTTGCGTAGCATTCGAGTCAATGGTTCGTATAGGCCATAATCGTTACGGTGGTAGGCAGTGAGGAAGAAAGGGACAGATCTTAACTGATATGGGGTTTTGGATTCAGACAGATCTTTTGGAGCAGATTAGGGCAATCAATAACCTCATTTAATAATTGGTGAACAAAAACGATGCCAGCACTTTCACGGCGTAATTTGAGGGGGTGAAGGTTCAGAAGTTTCAGACGGTCTGCATAAGAAGGAAAGTAATAGGGATCATCCCAGCAAAGACCCCGCAAAGCGAAGCGTAAAAATCCGCGATACGATCTATATGAACTTGATGATATGGTGACCAGACTGGGGAAAATTCCGAGTGTTGAGTTGGCTTTGCTTAAAATGTTGTCGTAGTGGGAGCGAAAATTGAGTTGAGTGTCACAAATGACTCCCAAGTCACGAATGGAGGTTACAATAAGAACAGGCACTCCATTAATCGAGTATTGTCTTTGGGACAAGGGAGGGCGCTTTCGAGTGAAGGTTGTCGTTTGACATTTCTTAATGTTTAGCTCAAGAAAGTTTTTTTTGGCACCAAGTATAAAAGCTATTTAAGTCTGTTTGCTGCATAAGTGCATCGTCAGGGGTGATGATTTGTTTCGATATCCTAATATCGTCAGCGTTAATTTATAAGCCAGATTGAGGTTAAATCTATAGTCAAAACAAAAATGTGGTCCCAAGTGACTTCCCTGTGGTACTCCAGATAATGCATGAATAGGTTTGGAGATACTCCCTCTAAAGAGCACTCGCAAGTTTTTTTGATTTGGTTCGATATCCTAATATCGTCAGCGTTAATTTCTAAGTCAGATTGAGGTAAAATCTATAGTCAAAACAAAAATGTGGTCTCAAGTGGCTTCCCTGGGGTACTCCAGATAATGCATGAATAGGTTTGGAGATACTCCCTCTAAAGAGCACTCGATACTGACGGTCAACTAGGTATGACTGAATCCAAGAGGTGATCAAAAGAGGAAAACCAAGCCTTTTAAGTTTAAAAAGAATGATATTGTGGAAAATTCTGTCAAACGCCTTACTAAAATCTCTTGCACTGGCATCAATTTCTTTTCCTTCTTCTAAGGCAGACAGCGTTTTTGAAACGAATTCAGTGGCTTCCCTGGGGTACTCCAGATAATGCATGAATAGGTTTGGAGATACTCCCTCTAAAGAGCACTCGATACTGACGGTCAACTAGGTATGACTGAATCCAAGAGGTGATCAAAAGAGGAAAACCAAGTTTTTTAAGTTTAAAAAGAATGATATTGTGGAAAATTCTGTCAAACGCCTTACTAAAATCTCTTGCACTGGCATCAATTTCTTTTCCTTCTTCTAAGGCAGACAGCGTTTTTGAAACGAATTCAGTCAGGTTAGTATTGATCAATTTACTAAGAAAAAATATGCACGACTGGGTCGCACGAACTTGCTCTTTTGTGCGATCACATTGTGGTTCTATAGCTGGAATAAATTAGCTATTTGATCTTTATTTTATCCATTTGCCAAAACTTTAGTTTAGTTGCAAGTGGTATTATGTGAGTATACAAAAATTAAGAATGTAGCCCAGTGTTGCACATATGCAATATGCATGAAAGGAAATTATATTATTTAAACTGGTAAATTGTTTTAAATCAACAAAATTAGAGAGAAAACTTTTATTTATGTTTGTCACAAGCTTCTGTTTAAAAAATATAATTTTATTTAGTAGATCAGATATTGAGATAGTCGAAAATCAAAGAAAACGGTCTATGAGAGGTACTGTTAATAAACGTAAAATATAAAATTTAAAAATTTTAAATAAAAAAAATAAATAAAAATGCATGGAAAGTGCATATCACCATTTTAGTCAGGCATGGAAAGTGCATTTTTGTAGTTTCTTAGCAAATTTTTAATCTTTGATTTATAATTTAACCGGCGGTGTGCAACTTAAAATTTTTGATGTGCAGATTCAATTTTAGTATTATAAATTTTTAGAAATTAAGAATAGTCGAAAATTCTATTTGGTTAGTGAAATATTTCCATTTTAGTGAAGCATCGAAAATACGTTTTTGTTTGATGTTTTAATAAATTCAGTTAATTCAATTAAATCAAGTTAACGAAATGCTCAGTTTAAAGTACTCCAACTTGATATTTTTATTTCAAACAAAATAAAATAAATAATTATAAGTTAAAAAAAAAAAATGTTTTACACGGGAGTTGAAGTTGAAACCTTCCGTGTCACAGCCAGCGACTTTTTTTTTTTTTTTTTTTTTAATTCGTTTTTATTTATCATTTAGCTTATAACTAACTTAAAGCTAGACAAAAATTCATAAAAAACTAGCCTACTTATCAATAACTTACAACTAACTTACTGGCCCCATGCGGACGCTCTAAGTTAAACTATGATTACTTAAAACTAATGCCTTTCGGCCTATTAACTATCTTAAGACTAAAATTCTTTTGGGTTTTTATTTTTTACCGAGAAGAATTTACAAAAAAAACTCGGTTGTATATTTTATACAAAACTTACAAACTACTTAAAACTATTATAAAGCTAATTAAAACTACTTAAAGCTACTTAAACTACTTAGAACTACTTAAGACTACTTAAAAACTAGAACGGCCACAGCAAGCATTTTTTGATTTTGGTTTTATTATTTTTTTTGTAAAGTTTTTGTTTTTTATATTTTTTTTTTTTTTTTTTTTTTGTGCCACCCTGAGTGTCCCTACTTAAAACAAATACACCTAAACCTATGTAAGTCGGCCAAGACAAGAAAGCTTAGTCAACTTTAAATAGCCATGTTGCCATTTTCAATTTTTAACCACCAGAACTGGTTCTCCTGCTTTACCCTATCTTTTCGGTCCCGATCGGACACAGTCCTACTGAACCGAAGGCGCTCTGCTCCGCCTTGTGCGAGGACGTCTCGGTTGTAAAGGAGTCACCTATCTACAGTTCTACGGCCGACGTGGTAGATTAGCGGGATCGCCGCTCTATCCTGTATCAGCCCTCGACTGTCTAAACAGAGGAATGCATCGGGCGGAATAAAGCCGCTTAGACGTACACTCTCATAATAACCGTCGTTTGGGTAGTAAGCCCCAAAAATTAAGCTGTTGGTTGAAGACATCGCTCTTGCAATGTGACCCCGAATCAGCTTAAACAAAAAATTATCTATTCTGTTTATGTTGGCCCCGTTGTAGAGAACCTGGTTGGAATAGTATCGTGTGTACCCCGACTCTGGTGTTCTGTGTAATCCAAGGCAGCGTCTAAGGCACTGCCTCTCAAACACCCGAATCTTTTCCATTTGAGATGGGGCAACGTTAAACCAAACCGGGCATCCATAGGCAATCATCGGCCGGATGAGGGCCATGTAGCAAATCACCTTCACCCTGGTGTCAAGCCGGCTTCTATAAAACAACCGTTTCGTCATAGCAAAAGCTCCCCTAGCCCTGGTCAGAGCAGCACTTATATGTCTGTCGAAATACAAATACTGATCCAACCAGATGCCAAGGTACTTTACTACACTTTTACTCGCCAGTGGATGTCCATCTGGCCCCACGATCACTAGCTTGCGCCAGTTCTTTCTTGTATCCCTTGAGGCTCCACACAACGGAGTCCTAAACAGAATAGTTTCTGATTTCTGAAAGTTGATTTTCAACTTCCAGTCATCGCAATATCGCTGAATCTTGTCGAAGTCACGCTGCAAAAGAATTCTGATGACCTCAACTTTTGGGGCTGTTCTGTACGCAATTAGATCATCGGCATACGCAATTGCCTGAGTTAAACTACCTATCAGATCGCTGGTGTAAATGCTGAATAGAATCGGCGAGTTCACCGCTCCCTGTTGAAGACCATTTTTAATATGGAATGTTGCGGTAGAAGTTACATTGCCACTTTTGACAACAAACTTTCTACCATTGAGCATGTCATAAAGCATATACAATAGCGGTTTACTTATGCCAAGCCTGGTCAGCTTTAGATAAAGACCTTCTAGCCATACGGTATCGAAAGCCTTCTCCAAATCAACCAGACAGGCACCCGTACACTGCTTTTTGGATTTGTTCCATTGGATATCAGAAACGAGTTTAGACGCGGCATGAATGGTGTCATGTCTCGCCTTAAATCCGAACTGATTTTCCGGTATGATATTGTTGTCCTCTGCCCACTTAAACAGAGCTCTATTGATAACTTTTTCGAATACCTTGCTGATACTCGGAAGAAGACTTATCGACCGGAGATTCGCCGGATTGGAGTTGTCCTTTCCCTTTTTCGGGAGAGGATGTACCACGGCTGTCTTCCACCGCACTGGATAATATGCATTATTCAGAGCGTTGTTAAACAGTGTGGTGTAAATGTCTACTGCTTCCCGAGGTAGATGTCGTAGTACAACGTTGGATATACCATCGACTCCTGCTGACTTCTTTTTCTTTAGTGAGTCGAAGATGAGTTGGAGCTCGACCTTCGAAATTAACAGGGAACTTGGCCCGTTTCGCTCGGCGATGATGGCGTTTGCCAAGTGTTCTTCATTGAACCCAGTAAAACCAGGATTCTCCGATCGCCATTGCGTAATATCTTTACGAAGGTAGAAGTGGTGAAGCAGGGCCCTGTTTTCCAGGTCATGGTTCGGGCGAATGCTTGCATTAACCTTGTACACTTGCTGGAAAGCAGACCCCAAAGCCTCCACTTTCTCACGAGGATCTTCGATGATAAAGAGGTCATCGTCCAAGACGGCTTCCTCTGGATCTATGCCTGCTGTCAGAAGTACGTCTCTGTTCTCTGTCGTCCTCTGGAGCTTAAGACACGGAAGGTCGTTTTGATCGTTTTTTCTAAATATCTTATTAATTTGCGGAAACATGCTCGGGTCGCTAGAATTAACGGCCCGAATTTTGTTGTCCCAATACAAATTAATGGACAACCGATAGTTCTCCTTGATCAATTGGTTGATGTTTTTGATAGACGACTTCAGTGTCCTGATCTCCAGATCATGTGGGTCAGTAAACCGTCGGTACAAGCGTTTTAGTCTTGTCAGAAGTCCGCTTTTTTGTCTGTGTAGTGCGTCAATGGTCGCGTTACGGTACATGTCAGTTGTGTTTCGTTCTTTGTATTTTGGTATTGTTCTTTCCATTGTTCGTTGGATTGTCTCGTCCATTTGTTGCAAGTATTGGTCGATTTCAGTATTTGTAAGGTTCCTGTCGTTTGGTGGGGATATATTCTGCGACCGAATTTCGCTTGCTATGGCGCTGGTGAAGCGTGGCCAGCGCATCTTACTGTAATTGTAAGTATGCACCGGTACATACTCCTCCAACTCCACAAGCTCGTTCGGAACGGCAGCGAGTCCGCAGTGATCACTGTCGAACTCGATGGTGCGTAAACAGGTCCTTCGTTGTTGACCCACAGTGTCAGTAATTGTCAGCCTTGAGTCTATCAGCAATAGATCCAGAAAGGCACCGCTTCTTGGAAACAATGGCCTATCTGTAGCCAGCAGGTCAACCCCATACTCAACGATGAATTGCCTCATCCAATTATACAGATGACTACCTCTAGGATTTTATTTATATTATTTTATTTGATTTCCCCAATCTGTGTGTGCATTCAAATCACCGGCCATCAGATAGAAGTTATCTTCCGAGTTCAATCGAAGACAATCGAAAAGTTTTTCGAGCTCTGTTATAAAATTAGTTGGCAGAGGTGATTCGGGTGCGTAAGCCGAGATCACATGCATTCGCTTCCCCTGTTGGAGAGGAATGCATATGATGCACGCCTCAAGCAACCGAAATCTTCGCACATCGCTCTTATATATATTACCCTATGATCAATGCCTTTTCGTATGAAGATTGCGACACCACCCCCTTGAGTGGAGTTGGGCCGATCTCTTCTAACGATATTGTATTTGCTATTAGTCAATTTATTTTTCTGGTTTAGCTTAGTTTCGCTAGCCATAAACACATCTGGACTTTGGTCTTTCAACGATTGGAAGAGATTAGCTCTACGTTCGGTCCTAATCAGTGAATTTACATTCACAACAAGGATCTTAAAAGGCCTCTCCGGCAGCGCGCCCATAACCTCTAAGTTGCATTAAGCTAGGCAAAACAGAGTAGAGATAGTCCACCCTTGTCGCCTGCTCCCTGATCTGTTTTTGAAGACCTGTTTACTGGCCCTGAATGGCCAGCAACATGCCTCTTATTTCGGCCTGTGCGTCCGGTGCCTTAGGCACGAGGGCCGGTTGGGCTACCTTTGGCGCAGGCTGTACCGTACTCCCCGTTCCTAAAGCCATTTGGGCATACGAAATTTGGGGGTTGACGGGCGTTACTGTAGGAGGACGCACTGAAGGGCGTTTCTCTACCTCTGTCTGCCTAGCTGCTTTGTTTTGTTTAATCTGTTGAAACGCTGGACATCCCCGATAATTTGCGGGGTGCCCTTCGCCTCGGCAAAGTGCACATCTAAGCTGGGTCCTATCTTCAACCCGTTCCCCTCCGAGCTTACACTCTTCTACCTTGTGGTTCTCACTACACTTGACGCAGCGTGACTGCATTCCGCAGTTTGCTGCAGCATGGCCGAACCTTTGGCAGCGCATGCATTGAAGCATGTCGCATGTCAACCTGGTAGTTGAGGATGGAGATACTCCTCAAACTATCCAGTTTGCTGCTGGGCGAGAGCAGTACTAGGAAGAACGGTAGACTCCGCTTCTCCCGTCTGGCTCTGACTGTAGCGAACGGCTTGACCCCGATAAACTCGAGATCGTCGCTCGCTTTTTGGCGGAGTTCATTTAAGAGCACCTGTGGTTCCGTGCAGGAATCTATGCCCTTCAGAAGGACCGTTTGCAATTTATCAGCTTTAGGCGTAAAGCTGAAGAACTCTGTAGTGGACTGTTTTAACAAATCTTTAACAATTTTATGCTGTTCTACTGTGAAGCAGTTGATAGCATGCCTATCTTTATTTATTCTTTTTATTGTAAAATGTTTGCCTATGGCCGACTTAAATAGATTAATGGTGTCCTCTAGCTCCATCTTATAGGTGTTAATTGGTGGCACCTTTCCTTTTTTGGTTTTGGGTGGCTGTGGCTGCTGCTGATGACTCTGTTGTTGCTGGTTCTGCTGCTGTTGGTTCTGTTGCTGTTGATTCTGCTGCTGTTTTTGTTGTTGTTTCTGCTGCTGCTGATTTTGTTTCTGTTTCCCTTCTTGCTGCTGTGGCTGTTGAGATTGCAACTGCTGTCGTGGTTGCTTTGGTTGCTGTTGTTGCTGTTTTGGTTGCTGGTTTAGCTGTGCCTGCTTTGATGTGCTTGGCAGTTCATCATTTATTTGTTGACGTTGCACTACTTTTTGTGACGAATGTAGTGTGTTTTTCTGCTCGCGCTCCTGTTTGTCTTTTGCGCGACGAGCTTCTTGTTTATTTTTAAGCGCAATGACCAGTGGCGCCAATTGTTTTTTGAGGCTCTCCATCGCCCCCTCAATAGCAACAATTTTGTCTCTGATACCTTGCTCATCAGTGAAAGGTTCGGGTTCATCTTCTGACGACGCCTCTGGTGATGTAAGGTCGACAAATTGGTTGCTGTCGCCTATTGTATACAGTCCCTCTCCCCCCTCGGACATATATTCCGTTTCATCATCTGATGGCGGGGTGTTCAACTGTTGTTGATTTTTTGCTGCCGTTGTTGTTTGCACCGTCTCCTTTACTTCAGCTGGCAGCTTGGCTGAAGTGTTGGTGGAGCGGCGTTTAACGAGGTTAAGAGTACATATGATCTTCTTCCTCCTCTTCTTGTTGCTCTCGGCTGATGGTGCCGTTGGAGCTTCTCCTGCTGTTGTTATGGCAACATTCGATGCTGCCGTTGCCGTTGACTGTGCCGTTGTCGGCTTTGAAGCTGTTGCTAGGGCAGCCTTAGCTGCTCCCGCTGATGATGCCGTTGCCAGCTTTGATGTTGTTGCTGGGACACCTTTCGATGCCCCTGCACTTATATTTTCTTCCATCTGCCGATTCTCCCACTCAATAAAATTTTCCACCTCTCGGTTATGAAAAAAAGCCTCAATAAATTTTAGGCCCGACCGGGGATCGAACCTAAGACCTACTACGCTGCGGTCCGACGCCACTTTTTTTTTTTTTTTTTTTAATTCATTTTTATTTTTCTTTTAACTTATAACTATCTTAAAGCTAGACAAAAATTCATAAAAACTAGCCTACTTATCAATAACTTACAACTAACTTACTGGCCCCATGCGGGCGCTCTAAGTTAAACTATGATTACTTAATACTAATGCCTTTCGGCCTATTAACTATCTTAAGACTAAAATTCTATCGGTTTTAATTTTTTACCGAGAAGAATTTACAAAAAACTCGGTTCTCTGAACCTTTTTTTTTATATTTTATATAAAACTTACAAACTACTTAAAACTATTATAAAGCTAATTAAAACTACTTAAAGCTACTTAAACTACTTAGAACTACTTAAAAACTAGAACAGAGACAGCAAGCATTTTTTGATTTTATTATTTTTTTGTAAAGTTTTTGTTTTTATATTTTTTTTTTTGTTTTTTGTGTTTTTTTTTTTTTTTTGTGCCACCCTGACTGTCCCTACTTAAAACTAATACACCTAAACCTATGTAAGTCGGCCAAGACAAAAAAGCTTAGTCAACTTTAAATAGCCATGTTGCCATTTTCAATTTTCAGCCACCAGAACTGGTTCTCCTGCTTTGCCCTATCTTTTCGGTCCCGATCGGACACAGTCCTACTGAACCGAAGGCGCTCTGCTCCGCCTTGTGCGAGGACGTCTCGGTTGTAAAGGAGTCGCCTATCTACAGTTCTACGGCCGACGTGGTAGATTAGCGGAACCGCCTCTTTATCCTGTATCAGCCCTCGACTGCCTAAATAGAGGAATGCATCGGGCGGAATAAAGCCGCTTAAGCGCACACTCTCATAGTATTCGTCGTTAGGGTAGTAAGCCCCAAAAATTAAGCTGTTTGTCGAGGACATCGCTCTTGCAATGTGACCCCGAATCAGCTTAAACAAAAAAATATCTATTCTGTTTATGTTGGCCCCGTTGTAGAGAACCTGGTTGGAATAGTATCGTGTGTACTCCGACTCTGGTGTTCTGTGTAATCCAAGGCAGCGTCTAAGGCACTGCCTTTCAAACACCCGAATCTTTTCCATTTGAGATGGGGCAACGTTGAACCAAACCGGGCATCCATAGGCAATCATCGGCCGGATGAGGGCCATGTAGCAAATCACCTTCACCCTGGTGTCAAGCCGGCTGCTATAAAACAACCGTTTCGTCAGGGCAAAAGCTCCCCTAGCCCTGGTCAGAGCAGCACTTAAATGTCTGTCGAAATACAAATACTGATCCAACCACATGCCAAGGTACTTTACTACACTTTTACTCGCCAGTGGATGTCCATTTGGCCCCACGATCACTAGCTTGCGCCAGTTCTTTCTTGTATCCCTTGAGGCTCCACACAACGGAGTCCTAAACAGAATAGTTTCTGATTTCTGAAAGTTGATTTTCAACTTCCAGTCATCGCAATATCGCTGATTCTTGTCGAAGTCACGCTGCAAAAGAATTCTTATGACCTCAACTTTTGGGGCTGTTCTGTACGCAATTAGATCATCGGCATACGCAATTGCCTGAGTTAAACTACCTATCAGATCGCTGGTGTAAATGCTGAATAGAATCGGCGAGTTCACCGCTCCCTGTTGAAGACCATTTTTAATATGGAATGTTGCGGAAGAAGTTACATTGCCACTTTTGACAACAAACTTTCTACCATTGAGCATGTCATAAAGCATATACAATAGCGGTTTACTTATGCCAAGCCTGGTCAGCTTTAGATAAAGACCTTCTAGCCATACGGTATCGAAAGCCTTCTCCAAATCAACCAGACAGGCACCCGTACACTGCTTTTTGGATTTGTTCCATTGGATATCAGAAACGAGTTTAGACGCGGCATGAATGGTGTCATGTCTCGCCTTAAATCCGAACTGATTTTCCGGTATGATATTGTTGTCCTCTGCCCACTTAAACAGAGCTCTATTGATAACTTTTTCGAATACCTTGCTGATACTCGGAAGAAGACTTATCGACCGGAGATTCGCTGGATTGGATTTGTCCTTTCCCTTTTTCGGGAGAGGATGTACCACGGCTGTCTTCCACCGCACTGGATAATATGCATTATTCAGAGCGTTGTTAAACAGTGTGGTATAAATGTCTACTGCTTCCCGAGGTAGATGTCGTAGTACAACGTTGGATATACCATCGACTCCTGCTGACTTCTTTTTCTTTAGTGAGTCGAAGATGAGTTGGAGCTCGACCTTCGAAATTAACAGGGAACTTGGCCCGTTTCGCTTGGCAATGAGGGCGTTTGCCAAGTGTTCTTCATTGAACCCAGTAAAACCGGGATTCTCCGATCGCCATTGCGTAATATCATTACGAAGGTAGAAGTGGTGAAGCAGGGCCCTGTTTTCCAGGTCATGGTTCGGGCGAATGCTTGCATTAACCTTGTACACTTGCTGGAAAGCAGCCGCCACAGCCTCCACTTTCTCACGAGGATCTTCGATGATAAAGAGGTCATCGTCCAAGACGGCTTCCTCTGGATCTATTCCTGCTGTCAGAAGTACGTCTCTGTTCTCTGTCGTCCTCTGGAGCTTAAGACACAGAAGTTCGTTTTGATCGTTTTTCCTAAATATCTTATTAATTTGCGGAAACATGCTCGGGTCGCTAGAGTTAACGGCCCGAATTTTGTTGTCCCAATACAAATTAATGGACAACCGATAGTTCTCCTTGATCAATTGGTTGATGTTTTTGATAGACGACTTCAGTGTCCTAATCTCCAGATCATATGGGTCAGTAAACCGTCCGTACAAGCGTTTTAGTCTTGTCAGAAGTCCACTTTTTTGTCTGTGTAGTGCGTCTATGGTCGCGTTATGGTACATGTTGGTTGCGTCACGTTCTTTGTATTTCGGTATTGTTTTCTCCATTGTTCGTTGGATTGTCTCGTCCATTTGTTATAAGTAGTGGTCGATTTCAGTATTTGTAAGGTTCCTGTCGTTTGGTGGGGATGTATTATGCGAATGAATTTCGCTTGCTATGGCGCTGGTGAAGCGTCGCCAGCGCATCTTACTGTAATTGTAAGTATGCACCGGTACATACTCCTCCAGCTCCACAAGCTCGTTCGGCAGCTGTATTACGGCACCGAGTCCGCAGTGATCGCTGTCGTACTCGATGGTCCGTAAAGAGTTCCTTCGTTGTTGACCCACAGTGTCAGTAATTGTCAGTCTTGAGTCTATCAGCAAAAGATCCAGAAAGGCACCGCTTCTTGGAAACGATGGCCTATCTGTAGCCAGCAGGTCAACCCCATACTCAACGCTGAATTGACTCATCCAATTATACAGATGACTACCTCTAGGATTTTGTATTTGATTTCCCCAATCTGTGTGTTTGGCATTCAAATCACCGGCCATCAGATAGTAGTTATCTTCCTAGTTCAATCGAAGACAATCGAAAAGTTTTTCGAGCTCTGTTATAAAATTAGTTGGCAGAGGTGATTCGGGTGCGTAAGCCGAGATCACATACATTCGCTTCCCCTGTTGGAGAGAAATGCATATGACGCAAGCTTCTAGCAACCGAAATCTGCGCACATCACTATTATATATTACTTTATGATCAATGCCTTTTCGTATGAAGACTGCGACACCACCCCCTTGAGTGGAGTTGGGCCGATCTCTTCTAACGATATTGTATTTGCTATTAGTCAATTTATGTTTCTGGTTTAGCTTAGTTTCGCTAGCCATAAACACATCTGGACTTTGGTCTTTCAGCAATTGGAAAAGATTAGCTCTACGTTCGGTCCTAATCAGTGAATTTACATTCACAGCAAGGATCTTAAAGGGCCTCTCCGGCGGCACGCCCTTAACCTCTAAGTTGCGTTAAGCTAGGCAAAACAGAGTAGAGATAGTCCACCCTTGCCGCCTGCTGCCTGATCTGGTTTTGGAGACCTGTTAACTGGCCTTGAATGGCCAGCAACATGCCTCTAATTTCGGCCTGTGCGTCCGGTGCCTCAGGCACGAGGGCCGGTTGGGCTACCTTTGGCGCAGGCTGTACCGTACTCCCCCTTCCTGAAGCCATTTGGGCGTAGGAAATTTGGGGGTTGACGGGCGTTACTGTAGGAGGACGCACTGAAGGGCGTTTCTCTACCTCTGTCTGCCTAGCCGCTTTGTTTTGTTTGATTTGCTGGAACGCCGGACATCCCCGATAATTTGCGGGGTGCCCTTCGCCTCGGCAAAGTGCACATCTAAGCTGGGTCCTATCTTCGACCCGTTCCTGTCCGAGCCTGCACTCTTCTACTTTGTGGTTCTCACCACACTTGACGCAGCGTGACTGCATTTCGCAGTTTGCTGCAGCATGGCCGAACCTTTGGCAGCGCATGCATTGAAGCATGTCGCTGCGCCTCTTTAATCTATCCCAAGTTACAACCTGGTAGTTGAGGATGGAGATACTCCTCAAACTATCCAGTTTGCTGCTGGGTGAGAGCTGTACAAGGAAGAATGGAAGCTTCCGCTTCTCCCGTCTGGCTCTGACTGTAGCGAACGGCTTGACCCCGATAAACTCGAGATCGTCGCTCGATTTTTGGCGGAGCTCATTTAAGAGCACCTGTGGTTCCGTGCAGGAATCTATGCCCTTCAACAGGACCGTTTGAAACTTTTCTGTTTTAGGCGTAAAGCTGAAGAAGTCAGTAGTAGACTGTTTTAACAAATCTTTAACAGTTTTATGCTGTTCCAGTGTGAAGCACTGGATAGCATGTCTATCTTTATTTAATCTTTTAACAGTAAAATTTTGGCCTATAGACGACTTACACAGATCTATGGTGTCTTGAAGCTCCATTTTATATGTGTTAATGGGTGGCACTTTTTCTTTTTTGTTTTTGGGCGGCTGTGACTGCTGCTGTTGACTCTGCTGCTGTTGATTCTGCTGCTGTTGGTTCTGGTGCTGTTGATTCTGCTGCTGTTGTTTCTGCTGCTGTTGGTTCTGCTGCTGTTGTTTTGATTTCTGCTGTTTCTGTTGATTTTGTTGTTGTGAACTCTGCTGCTGTGACTGTTCATGCATCTGTTGTTGTTGATGCTTTGATGCTTTTTGTTTTTGTGGTTGCTTTTGTTGTTGCTGCTGATCTTGCTGTTTGCACTGAGGCTGCTTAGATGTTGGCAGCTCAGCATTAGTTGCAATTAGGTGCGCTACTTTTTGTTGCTGCTGTAGCGACTTTTTATTTGTCTGCTCCAACCGTTCTTTCTCCCGGCGAGCTTCTTATTTTTTTCAAAGCCAGTATCAGGGGAGTAAGTTGGGCTTTGAGGTACTCAATTTCCCCTTGGACTGCACCAATTTTGGCTTGAATTGATTGCTCCTCTAATTCTTCTTCTGAGGACGCCTCTGACGACGTTAAGTCCACGAACAGATTGCTGTCCCGTGTTGCATAGTGTCCCTCTCCCCCTTCGGACATATAATCAATTTCCTCATCGGAACTTAGCTGATTTGCTGCTGTCGATACCTTCGCCGTTGGTCCCATCTCCCTCGCTCCAGCTAGCAGCTTAACTGAAGTGGTAGTGGACTGGCGCTTCACTAGGTTCGGTAGATACCGAATCCTCTTCCTCCTCTTCGTTGGCATATCGGCCGATGGTGCCGTTGCCGTTGTTGCTAGGGCATCTTTCGATGTCCCCGCTGTGGGTGCCGTTGCCGGCTTTGTTACTGTATCTTGGGCACCTTTAGATGGTCCCATAGCTGATGCCGTTGTCGGCTTTGTTGTTGTTGGGACGTTTTTGGGCGGTCCCATTGATGACGCCGCTGTCGGCTTAGTTGTTGTTGCTGGGACACCTTCCGATGCCCCCGCATTGATTTCGTCTTCCATGAGACGATTCTCCCAGTCAATAAAAGTTTCTACTTCACGGTTGTGAAAAAAAGCTTCTATGTATTTGATGCCCGGCTGGGGATCGAACCTGCGACCTTCCACACTGCGGTCCGTCGCCACTTTTTTTTTTTTTTTTTTAAATTCATTTTTATTTTTCATTTAACTTATAACTAACTTAAAGCTAGACAAAAATTCATAAAAACTAGCCTACTTATCAATAACTTACAACTAACTTACTGGCCCCATGCGGACGCTCTAAGTTAAACTATTATTACTTAATACTAATGCCTTTCGGCCTATTAACTATCTTAAGACTAAAATTCTATCGGTTTTTATTTTTTACCGAGAAGAATTTACAAAAAACTCGGTTCTCTGATCCTTTTTTTTTATATTTTATATAAAACTTACAAACTACTTAAAACTATTATAAAGCCAATTAAAACTACTTAAAGCTACTTAAACTACTTAGAACTACTTAAGACTACTTAAAAACTAGAACAGCCAAGGCAAGCATTTTTTGATTTTGGTTTTATTTTATTTTTTTTGTAAAGTTTTTGTTTTTTATATTTTTTTTTTGTGTGTTTTTTTTTTGTTTTTTTTTTTTTTTTTTTTTTTTTTGTGCCACCCTGACTGTCCCTACTTAAAACTAATACACCTAAACCTATGTAAGTCGGCCAAGACAAGAAAGTATTAGTCAACTTTTTAAATATCCGTGGAAGCTCCACTGTTTAGCCACCAAAACTGGTTCTCCTGCGTTACCCTATCTCTACGGTCCCGATCGGACACAGTCCTACTGAACCGAAGGCGCTCAGCTCCACCTTGTGCGAGGACGTCTCGGTTGTAAAGGAGTCGCCTATCTACAGTTCTACGGCCGACGTGGTAGATTAGCGGGATCGCCGCTCTATCCTGGACCAGGCCTCGACTGTCTAAATAGAGGAAAGCATCGGGCGGAATAAAGCCGCTTAGACGTACACTCTCATAATAACCGTCGTTTGGGTAGTAAGCCCCAAAAATTAAGCTGTTGGTTGAAGACATCGCTCTTGCAATGTGACCCCGAATCAGCTTAAACAAAAAATTATGTATTCTGTTTATATTGGCCCCGTTGTATAGAACCTGGTTGGAATAGTATCGTGTGTACTCCGACTCTGGTGTTCTGTGTAATCCAAGGCAGCGTCTAAGGCACTGCCTTTCAAACACCCGAATCTTTTCCATTTGAGATGGGGCAACGTTGAACCAAACCGGGCATCCATAGGCAATCATCGGCCGGATGAGGGCCATCTAGCAAATCACCTTCACCCTGGTGTCAAGCCGGCTGCTATAAAACAACCGTTTCGTCTGGGCAAAAGCTCCCCTAGCCCTGGCCAGAGCAGCACTTATATGTCTATCGAAATACAAATACTGATCCAACCAGATGCCAAGGTACTTTACTACACTTTTACTCGCCAGTGGATGTCCATTTGGCCCCACGATCACTAGCTTGCGCCAGTTCTTTCTTGTATCCCTTGAGGCTCCACACAACGGAGTCCTAAACAGAATAGTTTCTGATTTCTGAAAGTTGATTTTCAACTTCCAGTCATCGCAATATCGCTGAATCTTGTCGAAGTCACGCTGCAAAAGAATTCTGATGACCTCAACTTTTGGGGCTGTTCTGTACGCAATTAGATCATCGGCATACGCAATTGCCTGAGTTAAACTACCTATCAGATCGCTGGTGTAAATGCTGAATAGAATCGGCGAGTTCACCGCTCCCTGTTGAAGACCATTTTTAATATGGAATGTTGCGGTAGAAGTTACATTGCCACTTTTGACAACAAACTTTCTACCATTGAGCATGTCATAAAGCATATACAATAGCGGTTTACTTATGCCAAGCCTGGTCAGCTTTAGATAAAGACCTTCTAGCCATACGGTATCGAAAGCCTTCTCCAAATCAACCAGACAGGCACCCGTACACTGCTTTTTGGATTTGTTCCATTGGATATCAGAAACGAGTTTAGACGCGGCATGAATGGTGTCATGTCTCGCCTTAAATCCGAACTGATTTTCCGGTATGATATTGTTGTCCTCTGCCCACTTAAACAGAGCTCTATTGATAACTTTTTCGAATACCTTGCTGATACTCGGAAGAAGACTTATCGACCGGAGATTCGCCGGATTGGAGTTGTCCTTTCCCTTTTTCGGGAGAGGATGTACCACGGCTGTCTTCCACCGCACTGGATAATATGCATTATTCAGAGCGTTGTTAAACAGTGTGGTATAAATGTCTACTGCTTCCTGAGGTAGATGTCGTAGTACAACGTTGGATATACCATCGACTCCTGCTGACTTCTTTTTCCTTACTCGAGCTCGACCTTCGAAATTAACAGGGAACTTGGCCCGTTTCGCTCGGCGATGATGGCGTTTGCCAAGTGTTCTTCATTGAACCCAGTAAAACCGAGGTTCTCCGATCGCCATTGTGTAATATCATTACGAAAGTAGAAGTGGTGAAGCAGGTCCCTGTTTTCATGGTCATGGTTCGGGCGAATGCTTGCATTAACCTTGTACACTTGCTGGAAAGCAGCCCCCACAGCCTCCACTTTCTCACGAGGATCTTCGATAATAAAGAGGTCATCGTCCAAGACGGCTTCCTCTGGATCTATTCCTGCTGTCAGAAGTACGTCTCTGTTCTCTGTCGTCCTCTGGAGCTTAAGACACGGAAGTTCGTTTTGATCGTTTTTCCTAAATATCTTATTAATTTGCGGAAACATGCTCGGTTCGCTAGAGTTAACGGCCCGAATTTTGTTGTCCCAATACAAATTAATGGACAACCGATAGTTCTCCTTGATCAATTGGTTGATGTTTTTGATAGACGACTTCAGTGTCCTAATCTCCAGATCATGTGGGTCAGTAAACCGTCGGTACAAGCGTTTTAGTCTTGTCAGAAGTCCGCTTTTTTGTCTGTGTAGTGCGTCAATGGTCGCGTTACGGTACATGTCAGTTGCGTCACGTTCTTTGTATTTCGGTATTGTTCTTTCCATTGTTCGTTGGATTGTCTCGTCCATTTGTTGCAAGTATTGGTCGATTTCAGTATTTGTAAGGTTCCTGTCGTTTGGTGGGGATATATTATGCGAATGAATTTCGCTTGCTATGGCGCTGGTGAAGAGTGGCGAGCGCATCTTACTGTAATTGTAAGTATGCACCGGTACATACTCCTCCAACTCCACAAGCTCGTTCGGAAGTTGTTTTACGGCAGCGAGTCCGCAGTGATCACTGTCGAACTCGATGGTGCGTAAACAGTTCCTTCGTTGTTGACCCACATTGTCAGTAATTATCAGTCTTGAGTCTATCAGCAATAGATCCAGAAAGGAACCGCTTCTAGGAAACGATGGCCTATCTGTAGCCAGCAGGTCAACCCCATACTCAACGCTGAATTGACTCATCCAATTATACAGATGACTACCTCTAGGATTTTGTATTTGATTTCCCCAATCTGTGTGTTTGGCATTCAAATCACCGGCCATGAGATAGTAGTTATCTTCCGAGTTCAATCGAAGACAATCGAAAAGTTTTTCGAGCTCTGTTACAAAATTAGTTGGCAGAGGTGATTCGGGTGCGTAAGCCGAGATCACATGCATTCGCTTCCCCTGTTGGAGAGGAATGCATATGATGCACGCCTCAAGCAACCGAAATCTTCGCACATCGCTATTATATATTACCCTATGATCAATGCCTTTTCGTATGAAGATTGCGACCCCACCCCCTTGAGTGGAGTTGGGCCGATCTCTTCTAACGATATTGTATTTGCTATTAGTCAATTTATGTTTCTGGTTTAGCTTAGTTTCGCTAGCCATAAACACATCTGGACTTTGGTCCTTCAACAATTGGAAGAGATTAGCTCTACGTTCGGTCCTAATCAGTGAATTTACATTCACAACAAGGATCTTAAAAGGCCTCTCCGGCAGCGCGCCCTTAACCTCTAAGTTGCATTAAGCTAGGCAAAACAGAGTAGAGATAGTCCACCCTTGTCGCCTGCTCCCTGATCTGTTTTTGAAGACCTGTTTCCTGGCCCTGAATGGCCAGCAACATGCCTCTTATTTCGGCCTGTGCGTCCGGTGCCTTAGGCACGAGGGCCGGTTGGGCTACCTTTGGCGCAGGCTGTACCGTACTCCCCCTTCCTGAAGCCATTTGGGCGTAGGAAATTTGGGGGTTGACGGGCGTTACTGTAGGAGGACGCACTGAAGGGCGTTTCTCTACCTCTGTCTGCCTAGCTGCTTTGTTTTGTTTAATCTGCTGAAACGCTGGACATCCCCGATAATTTGCGGGGTGCCCTTCGCCTCGGCACAGTGCACATCTAAGCTGGGTCCTATCTTCAACCCGTTCCTGTCCGAGCTTACACTCTTCTACCTTGTGGTTCTCACCACACTTGACACAGCGTGACTGCATTTCGCAGTTTGCTGCAGCATGGCCGAACCTTTGGCAGCGCATGCATTGAAGCATGTCGCTGCGCCTCTTTAATCTATCCCAAGTTACAACCTGGTAGTTGAGGATGGAGATACTCCTCAAACTATCCAGTTTGCTGCTGGGCGAGAGCAGTACTAGGAAGAACGGTAGACTCCGCTTCTCCCGTCTGGCTCTGACTGTAGCGAACGGCTTGACCCCGATAAACTCGAGATCGTCGCTCGCTTTTTGGCGGAGTTCATTTAAGAGCACCTGTGGTTCCGTGCAGGAATCTATGCCCTTCAGAAGGACCGTTTGCAATTTATCAGCTTTAGGCGTAAAGCTGAAGAACTCTGTAGTGGACTGTTTTAACAAATCTTTAACAATTTTATGCTGTTCTACTGTGAAGCAGTTGATAGCATGCCTATCTTTATTTATTCTTTTTATTGTAAAATTATTGCCTATGGCCGACTTACATAGATTTATGGTGTCCTCTAGCTCCATCTTATAGGTGTTAATTGGTGGCACCTTTTCTTTTTTGGTTTTGGGCGGCTGTGGCTGCTGCTGATGACTCTGTTGTTGCTGGTTCTGCTGCTGTTGGTTCTGCTGCTGTTGATTCTGCTGCTGTTTTCGTTGTTGTTTCTGCTGCTGCTGATTTTGTTTCTGTTGCCCTTCTTGCTGCTGTGGCTGTTGAGATTGCAACTGCTGTCGTGGTTGCTTTAGTTGTTGTTGTTGCTATTTTGGTTGCTGGTTTAGCTGTGCCTGCTTTGATGTGCTTGGCAGTTCATCATTTATTTGTTGACGTTGCACTACTTTTTGTGACGCCTGTAGTGTGTTTTTCTGCTCGCGCTCCTGTTTTTCTTTTGCGCGACGAGCTTCTTGTTTATTTTTAAGCGCAATGACCAGTGGCGCCAATTGTTTTTTGAGGCTCTCCATCGCCCCCTCAATAGCAACAATTTTTTCTCTGATACCTTGCTCATCAGTGAAAGGTTCGGGTTCGTCTTCTGACGACGCCTCTGGTGACGTTAGGTCAACAAATTGGTTGCTGTCGCCTATTGAATACAGTCCCTCTCTCCCCTCGGACATATATTCCGTTTCATCATCTGATGGCGGGATGTTCAACTGTTGTTGATTTTTTGCTGCCGCTGTTGTTTGCACCGTCTCCTTTACTTCAGCTGGCAGCTTGGCTGAAGTGTTGGTGGAGCGGCGCTTTATGAGGTTAGGAGTAGCGATAATCCTCTTCCTCCTCTTCTTGTTCATCTCGGCTGATGGTGCCGTTGAAGCTGCTGCTAATGATCTTATGGCAACATTCGATGCTGCCGTTGATTGTGCCGTTGTCGGCTTTGATGCTGTTGCTAGGGCAGCCTTAGCTGCTCCCGCTGATGGTGCCGTTGCCAGCTTCAGTGTTGTTGCTGAGACACCTTTCGATACCCCTGCAGTGGTATTTTCTGCCATCTGCCGATTCTCCCACTCAATAAAATTTTCCACCTCACTGTTGTGAAAAAAAGCCTCAATAAATTTTTGGCCCGACCGGGGATCGAACCTGAGACCTTCCACGCTGCGGTCCGACGCCACTACCTTTGTGCTATTGGCACTTATAAAAATAGCTTGGCTTAACTTGTACTAATGCACAACCGAATTCTAGTTATAAACACTGTAAAAGTCGCTAAACGTGTCTCCACTCTTCCACAGTTCAAGATCGACTGGTCCGTCGCCACTACCACTGTGCTATTGGCACTATTGAAAAGAGTTTGGCTAAACTAGAACTAGTCACTCACGATTTTATTTGTATATACTGTGAAAGCCGAAAACGTGTGCACACTTCCACAGATCGAGATCGACTGGGTCCGACGCCACTACCTCTGTGCTATTGGCACTGTTGATAAGAGCTTGGCTAAACTAGACTAGTCACTCACGATTTTAGTTATAATACACTGTGAAAGCCGAAAACGTGTGCACACTTCCACAGATCGAGATCGACTGACAGCCAGCGACTCCGCCAACATGCTATTCATGGCCTTTATTTCTGATGGTTTATTTGGTATACTAGTAATTTTAATTATGCAGCTTTTCTCAACCAAAATTTTAAATATTGATTTATTAATTAAAAATGTGCAAATAAAAATTTTTAGCGTGCAAATTAAAGCTTCAAATGGGCATTTCAAAATTCCATGCCATTTAAAAATTGCATACAAAGTGAAAATTGTTTATATTTAAAAAAAAAGGGGGCGTGTGCAATTTTTTTAATTGCATAAATAAAATGTGCAACTAGAAATACTACGGATAGCATTTTTTTACAGTCAAAATCGACACTTTGCCCGCTGGCGTCGCCGTGGTCATTTAAGGCCATTTTGCCGTTAATGCCTAAAGTTGACATTGATTTGATATAAATCAGAGCGCTTAACTTAATGGCGCAAATTTTTAAACAGTCCTCGTTTAAGGAATAAAACCGACTGAAGGAATAAAAACGAATATCCACACAAGGAACCAAGTGGAACTTCATTCCCCCGGCTTCTCCCCACTTTGGCGGATTGTGGAAAGCCGGAGTTAAGAGTGTAAAACACCACTTCAGAAGAATCGCCGGGAACGGGACGTTGACGTTTAGTTGCGAGCCCTTTTCTAACCTTTTCTTAATTTTAAACACTTTAAACAACTCTTCTAACTAATGAAGGTTTTTAGCACATTTTTAAGGTTTTTAGCCCATTTGTAGGGTTTTTTTTATGATTTGTGGTAGAGCATTCGACTGCAGATCGAGAGGGCCCCGGTTCAAATCCGGGTGTCCCCTTTGAAAATTAAATTTGTTTGTAATTTTTTTTTTCTTTGTTAACTCCCCTATAGCTATTTCACCTTTCCAGCTAAGATAACGGGCGATTTTTTGAGCAGAAAATGATTTGCCGCGATATGGTAGTCCAACACTATGTACCACATTCTTTTTTGTATTTGTTGGGGCGGTCGACCGAATACAAGTCTGTGGCCATAAGCAATACCCGCTTAAGTCGACTTAAGCGAAAACTCGGTTTTTTGTCCCATAGTGTTCTCCATGCTTTTTAGAGCTTGTAAAAAAAATCCCCTGTAATTTAAACGCTTTTTTCGTCAAATATGACGAATAGAAAAAACCGCTTAAGTCTTTTTCATACTTAAAAACATATGGAATAAACGCTTAACTCAAATAAGAATTCTAAACTCATATAACGCAGTTTTAAATAATGACTTATATCGACTGAAGCTATTTTTATAAATCTTAATTGGCCAAAAACACAAGAAAGTATATGAGAGAGTAAAACAACTTATCTCGGGGCGGTTTTTGCAAAACCGAAAAGAGATTCTCATCGATGCCAAAATGAGTTAAGCCACTTTTCCAAATTTTTGTTGGGTGTTTTTAGGAATCTTATGTCAGCTAGGCTACTATTGCAAATCAAAATTCTTAAAACCTGAGAATTAACTCGAGTTAAGTTATTATGATGAATGCATGGAGGACTTTTGTGTGGACTTAAGTGGGTTTTGAAGTGAAATAGTAACCTGAGTTGTTATTATATTCGGGTGTTTAAAGCGATTTCTTAAAAGTAATTTATACATTTTTTTGAGTTCCAGTGCCAAGGTATTGTTTTACCTTTCTTGGGCAGTTCTCAAAACGGTGAGTCATTTTTGTTATAAATATACATAACAATAAGAAACCTTGAAAGTGGGTGAAAACTACTAATTGTTACACCACAAAAGAAGAAATTTCAAGTAAAGGTTCTAGGTACATACTAGACTTGTTTAACTTTAACTCTCCTTGATTTAAATTTTATCCATCCGATGGATTCTAATTTCGAGGTTGCAGAGACGGTTGACGAATATCAGTTTAGATTCACCTGAAGAGTGAAGATGAACGAATTCAGACGTGATAGCAGCTTAAACAGAAATCAAAATTGCTGCTTTAAGCCCGAACCACACTAATCTCGTGTGGTGTGTTGGGGAGTAGTGTGTCGCTATCGCTCTAATGTATTTCATATGCGTAGAGCCATGTTTGTATCGTGTGATGTGTTGTGTCGAAATCTATGAAATACATTGGAATGACAGTGACAAAACTACTGCACAACACACCACACCAGAGTAGTGTGGTTCGGGCTTTAGGATATGATTACAATGGATGTGTATTATATGAGCAAAAATTGTTTTCCCATCAGTGCTAACAAAACTCTAAGTTTATGAAAGCGGTAACAGTGCACGCGTTTCAGAAGCTGCACGAAATCGTCGGAATTGATCCCTTGTTCAAATCAATTTGATATAAGTCAAAAGTTTATTAAAATATAGACACGTGCTTCTTATCATCAGATATACCTCACCCAATGTACGTTTGTTTTAATGAAACTGAATGTTTTCAGTTGCGAAAATGAATTCCAGCAATCAAAAATTCACCAAAGATAATCGAGACTTGAAAACACGTTTGAAGTTACATTGGATAGTGTTAAGTCCCAGTCCAGGAAAGCTCCTTTTAAAGAAAATATGTATAAAGCTACTCTTGCAAATACTTCAATGCATGATTTCATCTTTGGCCACTATTACAAGCTTTACTGTGAAAAATATTCCAACCGGCTCTATTGGCTTGAGCATTTATTCTTTAAAATCTTTTAAAGTGCTTGCAATGTACCTATACAGTGGAATATACAAGTATACATACATAGTTACCTCCATTCGGAAGTCATATTTGTTTGTTTTTCTTCTAAATTGGAAGAACAAGAACTCATTTGTGATTTGAGCTTACTTAAACCAGCTACATATACCATTGAAGTAAGAGAACAAACGTTCTAAGAGCCGAAATAAAAAATTTTGTTTGAGCTGTTGGTGTTAAGACCACATAAAATCTTATAGAAATGAATTCCCAAAGCTTTTTCGACTTCGTTACTTTTTCAAAATCAAAGCCATTGTGGAGAAACAGAAGAAGATTTTAAAAAATTTGTATAGCAAAAACGAGATCGCAAACAGCAAAAAAAGACAGCGAACAAAATTTTGGCAGAGTCAGATATCAAATAGAACTGGATGCCAATTAAATAGCCTATTTTGTACACTAAGGCCCAGTTTTTTAGTGATGAGTTTAACCAGAGCCAGGTAACTCTAAAAGCAAATTAACCCACAGATAATTGAGGAAGCAGTTTTTCAGTGGAGAACGCATGCCGAGCAACTAATCAAACCCCGTGAATATAACATCGAAAGCATCTGTTCAGTTAATCCTGAGTTAACTCACCAAATTAGATGAGTTAACTCAAGTTTGAGTTTAATCTCGCACTGAAAAACTGGACCTAAATGTGTACACGTGGTGATTATACGTTTAAATTGATTGAAATATTTATTCTCTGGTGCTTAACCAAAGAAAAATCTTATCAACACGAAGAAGAAAGCTGATATTCCAAACAAAAATTTGAAATAGGTATGAAACCAAATGTACATCGAGGTTCTTTTTCAAAATAAAAATTGATTTTGTACTATTTATTATTATTTAATTGTCTTCAAAGAAAAAGTAGCTTATAACTGATAAATAAAAAAATTGAGTTTGCAAAAACAGCTTAAGTCGTATAAGAAGACATGAACTCCAGTTTTCAATTTGGAATAACCTCTGAAGTGATATAAGTCATTGAGATGTACAATAATTTAGATAAGCAAAAACAGCTAAAAAAAAATATTTTTGCAATAACTAATGGAAATCAGCATATTTATAAACAAAAACAATGTAGTTCGTTAACGATAAGAGTAAGTTTTCAAAATATATATCCATTTTTAACTTATATAGTTAGGATTTTTTCAAATCTCAAAATAAAACTTTAAAGTGCTTTTGCCAACAATTACATTTTTAGACTTAAGCGAGTATTGCTTGTGGCCACAGAAGTTTGTATTGTATATTGTTTGGTGTAGTAGTCTATTGAATCGGGGGGTAGAGATGGTGTTGTTTTGTCGTGGTAATGGTTACTGGGTGCATGCACCACAATTTAAAGCTAAGACAGCTTTCGTCATTATTGATTAACAAGCTCAAAATCTTCATCAAACATTTTTCTTTAAATTTTTGTTATGAAATTACAAACGTTGAATGGATAAAGTATACTTTAAAAAAGATAGAGAAGCATTTTGCTGCTTTTAAAGATAGACGAGTGCTTTAGCGTTAAAGTATACTTTATATCGTTTAAAATTATCATAGCGTCGACTCTCACTCTAAAACTCATTTTTAGAGTCGGCGTCGAATTTAAAAATGATTGAGAGTAGGGTTTTGAATGTTTAAATTTTGCGCCATTGTTTGTAGTTTATAACGTAATAAAATTTTTCGTTATTTTATTTTTTTTTAGCTCATTCAAAACAATAACTTAGATAATATTGAATTTATTTAAATATATCATTTTTGTATTATTTTTCATCAATAAATATTATAAGGGCTTTAAAAGCCGTATTTTTTGCCCAAAAAAGACTTTATTTTTTTAAAGCTATAGGCTTATTGCATATACATATCTCTGTCAGTGCAATAATGTTCTAATAACGACATAGAACGAAAAAATGAAACAAAAGCCAAAAAAGTTAGAAAAACATTCTATGTTAAAAGTTAAAAGTGTAATAATAACTTTGATTTTTCTGGCAAAAAAAATAAGTACCTTAACTTCAAAATTAATAAAATATGTTACCATAATTAATTACTAATTATTGTTTTCCACAACATATTGATATTTTGACACGAAATTAGCGAAGTAAAACTTTGTTCTCGATTATCTCAGAATAAGGGTGTTTTAACATAGAACATTGTAGTTTTAGGGTAGCGAAGTGGCAGAAGCTAGCACAAGGAAAACACAAATTAGCGAGACAACAACTACAACATGTCAAACAAGCAATTAAAATTATGCATATGAAAGTAGAAGGTGTATAAAGCTAGCAGGACACTTTTCATAACTCGGAATAAAAAGTAGATATGTATCTAGTAATTAGCTGCTATTTAGTTGCTAATTAGTTACGCACAAAAAAATTAATTGCTCTGTTGGATTCCGAGAAATCGGATGTACTGCTAACTTGACGTCAAGTTAGTAGGACACCTTTCCCAAAAATACATTTAAAGGATCTGGAAGTGGGTATTTTCTGAAAATGCATTAATCCCTAATTAGTTACGCAAAAAAAATTTAATCGCAATTTCGGATTCCGAGAAATTGGGTATCCTGCTATCTTGACGTAAATTTCTCGGAATCCAAAAGAGCGATTCATTTTTTTTTGCCTAATTAATGAGAAACTAAATAGCAGCTAATAACTACATAGATACTTCTTATTCCGAATTATAAAAAGTGTCCTGCATACTTTATGGTGTATGAAAAGAGCAGGCTTTATTATATCCTAAAGGTGGAACTGTGACATGGGAAAAAAGGAGAGACGTGATGGACCTGCTAAAATGCATTCCTCCTGGTAAACATGACTACTACAAAAACTTGACCACAAATCAAAATGATGATTTCTCACATACAGCTGACGAAGAACACATTATTTATATTGCTGATGAATTTATCACAAATAGTATATTTTTACATAACTGCCAACATCCAATTTTATGGAAAACCTGTAATAAAAATATATTATAACTAACTTTTTCTCTAATAAACACTTTAACATTTAAACACTGAATTTAACTTCATTACTTTGTTCAGTTGCCAAATCGATTAACTTCACCAGTCACATAAAAATTGTAACATAAGGTAGACTGACGATTATTTTTTTACTATTCTTTCTTATTAATTTTGTATACCGTTATATGAAAGCTATAGGTATCTGTATTCATGCATTTTACAAAATATATTTACTTTTTGTTTTATGGAGTCAATCGAATTGTGAACTGAACGGCGCTATAGTACCTGCAGCCTGTATTGTTAGCCACTGTCGGCAACTATTAGATGGTTTCCAAAATCTCCGTTTCCAAATCTAGCAAAGGTTCTAAAATTATTCAAAATTGTGAAATCAAGACTCCATCCAGCTCACCTTGCAACTATATCCATTATTTTTAACTGTAAACCACACAGGGAAACATGGTCTGCCCATTGAAAGAAAAATAGACTTTTCGATTTCGACAAAATTTTGCCATTCACCCCTTTTAATAAAGTTTATATAAATACACAATATGTGAGTACATATACAAATTTGGACGTACCTTAATATTAGAGACTGAATCCGTACAAGTGTTCAAATACAATTTACAGCAGCTGAGTAACTTAGTAAAAGAATTAAATCATTAACAATTTGATTACCTATTTTACATTTATATAGTTTTTAACAATTTTTTAAGCAAGTGGCAACATTTTAAAATTTATAATATAATTAAATATAAATATATTTTATTTTGATTCACTTATTATAAGATAAAGATGGCTATGCATATTCTATTAACAACAGCATTCCAGAAGTGTAGGTGTATTCTTCAAAAAACAAAGGGCAATTCTTTCCAGTCAGATCCATTATGATATGAATTGTGTCCTCCATTGAAAGAACACCTTTACGACAGTCTATACTGTCTAATGATGAAATATTCTTCGTTATTCGAAATCTTTCGAAAAATTGTTCCAATAATTGAAGAGATTTGTTATCCATTGAATACGTTTTTCTCTGATAAAAAAATTTTCTAATTATTTTCAAAATCAGTTTCCGAACTCGACAACATTTTAAAAATACAATATTTTTTCTTAAATATTAATTGACTGCTAACTTAGAAATGTGGGTTCGAGCCCCACTCTGGGCAGCATTCTTCTCTGTATTCCCCCACTTACAACTGGACGCCACCCGTGAGATTCAATGAGAAAATCAAAACCTTATTTTTCTGTCCACTGTGCCAGCAAAAATTCTTTCCTATCCATCTATTCCTTGTAACTAGTAGGTACCGAAAAATTCAAGTTGCATTTTAAAAACCTAAGGGAAGAGATTGTCCACATGAAGATGGGAATTTTCGCTAGCCATTCACATCTATTCATTGACACGGGTTGAAATTACAAAAACAACAATGTAAACAAAAAGAATTTGTGGGGTGAAACGTACGAAATATTCTAATATTCATATTGAGTATTTATGGCTTAGGTCTTACAGGCATATATACCTACAATGTGTAAACAAATACATATATTTCGCTTCGTTGTAAATATACACCTTCGTAAATAAATTTGATTAGGTATTAAATAGCAGCTTTCAAATTGAAAATGTCACTGTGTTGTCAAATAGTTCCAAAAGTTGAATAGAGGTTAAACGGCAGAATGTTGTCCTTTAACTTAAACTATAGAATGAACTCATTTAAGGTTAACGAAAATGGGTAACCGAATTAATTCTGGAACTTAAGTTTAAATCAAAAGTGTAGTTTAAAATTCCACTCTGATACTGAGGGTAAGATTTATCTTTACACACTTTTAAATGTGCAGAGTAACTAGGTCAACTTACGAAAGGGTAATTTCAGCTTTGATTCATGAATCTTGATCCAAATGCATTTGGATGCCTTTAATAGATAGATATAAAAAAAACATACCAAAATTAATAAACAAGTTCAGTTCTTGTTTAATTTCAATACAAACATCACAGTTTCATTTAAATGCATACCTACAACGTATGCAAATGAAATTGAATATTTTTGACCGTTTGTACCATATATTCGATATTCTTAGCGATCTACATAATTTCTAAATATATTTCATGATTCATTGACTTGGTGTTCGTTTTGAAGAGAATTTGAATCTACTCCCACCAAAAATATGTGAATACCTATGTACGAGTATATATCTACTGCCGCCTGCAACGCAACCATTGGTATCCATGGAAACCCCTTCGGACAGCACCCATGGAATAATGGAAATAAAAAAGGAGTTTACATGCGCGCAATGATGACATCATTTCAACACGCCTCTTTTGTTGATTCACGAATCCCGAATAAGGGGTGGTTTTTATCAATTCCAATGAATGGAAATTGGTTCTGGATTCCGTTTTTATTTAAAGAACAAAACAAAAGAGGCGGTAGCAAGGTTCGCAGACAACAGTTAATTTAACAGCCAATCAGAAGGTTCATCTGCAAAAGAGGGTTTATTTAATTTTTTTATTTAATTTGCTTTTTTCAAACTATTGGCTTGAAATTAATTTTAATCAATATTTTTCAGGAGATATTGATAAATTAATTGCTCAAACTGGGTTTTAAATAATATACCTTGCATTAGCATATTATCATCACCTCATGGTATAAAGACTACGAACAATAATTATGTTACCGAATTGCCATTTTGATATGATAATTGTACTAAGAGTATTGTTGGTAAAAAGGAGGTAAATGTATGGAGGTATGTACGTGCTATATACATCTGACGATTACCTAGGCACCTATCTCTCTATGCATTAATCCAAAAAGAACAAAGAACTAGGTATAAGAGGAAAAATTAACTTTCACTACGAAAAAATTGCGCAAGCTTAATTTGGGTCGACAGTTGTATTTGTAGTGGGGTAATTAAAAGCACAGTTTAGCTTAAAAAATTCTGCACAAACAAGATAAAAAGACTGTTTTCGTAAGAAGGGCAGATTTTAAGAAAAAGTTGAGCAAATATTGTTTATTTATTTATTTATTTATTAACTCAATTCTTATGTAAAGGGTGTTTTTTTTAGACGTATGGTTTTCAATCTGGCAATACTTTTTTCGGCGTTGGTCTTTTTGACAGCTGTCACTTGGTTTATGCTCAGTTTGGTTTGCCATTTTATAAATAATAGATTTACTCCTGAACAACGTTTGGAAATCGTGCTAATTTATTACCAAAATAATGGTTCGGTTCGCGCGACGCATCGCGCGCTGCGTGCAATATTCGGTCAACATAATCGCAAAATCGCATAAATTCAAACAACCATGGATCGGTTTCGCACCACGTTTACTCTAGTGAATAATGCGCATCCTCAGAGGCGCTGTACAGTGCGCACCGAAGACGCTGCCGTGGAGCAGAGTATCGATGAAGACCCGAGCTATCGAAGCAAAGATAATATAATACCAAGATGTCGCATCCAGTACAAGCAAAGTGAACCCAAAATAAAACCGTCCGTATCTGATATTGGATACGACAACATGTTGCGAAATGTTGCATTGGTCAATTTAAAAAGCGAGAGCGAAAAATCTCTCTGGAAACAATTTCAAATTTGAAATCTCTTCAAAATGCATATCTCAAGGACGAAAATAATTTTTTTGTTGTTTTTATCTTCGCTTTTTTTTAGTTTCTTGCTTTTGTTTTATCTGTATAGATATGTAGACATGCAGTAACATTTTTGTTCTTTCGTCGCAAATCGCGATATTCGTAAAAGCAAAGATAATAGAATACAAGGATGTCGCATCCCATATAAACTTTTGGCACACAAAATTTAAAGCCTGGTCCTTGATATTAAGGACCACAACATGTTGCTAGTTGCGAAATGTTGCGAGAGCGAGGGAATTCCTTAAAAAACTGGAATCTCTTAAAAAAATATTACTTTGTCGTTTGTCCTTCTTTGTTTATTTCTTTTTGATGTTGTGTTGTGGTTTTTTTGATTTTGTCTGTGACGTTTGCATAGCTTTCCTCTGCCGACGTTTTGAGGATTTCCTTTATTTTGTAGTTTTTTTCTTTTTTTGATTTTTTATTATCTTCGCGATGACGATTGTATGATTTTTTTAAAGGAATTCTTCTTTAATAGGATTTGTAAGTTGGTGGGTAGGTAAACAATAAAACCGAGTGGTTTTTTGTCTAATTAATGGAAGCGTCCTTGGTGTATGGATAAGTATGATTTTTTTTTGAATTTTATTATTTTGTATTTTTTGTTGTTTTTGATATGATAAAGCTGATCATTTATAGAGTTTTGAATTTCTTGAAAGAATCGATAGACGAGACGGTGTCACAGAGTAATGTGCAGGTGGTGGTTTTATATTTTTTTGTGAGCATATTTTTGCATAAGCACAATAATGCTTTTTTGTGCACACACACATAATAGGTTCATTTTATTAGTTTGCCACTTTTGCGCTTGAGGGTATTTTATTTATTTGATTGTTTTTTTTTATTATTTCTTGTTTGTTTATGTTTGCTGATGAATTTTGATTCAAAATTTCGTGTTAACTAGATATAGGTGTATCAACCTATGGTTAACTTTTTTTGTTTTTGAATATGAACAGTGTGTACATATATTTATATATGTATATAGTCGATTTAATGGGTATAGGTACCTATTGTCAGTTATAATTATTAATAATAAAAAAATCAGTTTCGAAATAGGTACCTAGGTAGGTAAAAATTACATTGAAGCAATAACGCCTTTTTTATCGCAATTTTGTCTGTATATGTGTAAGTTTCAAATGTTTGGCTTGAAACTTCGATGGTTGAATAAGAATTATTCCGATAATTCAATTAAGACACAAGTTGATGCAGTAAAGAACTATTTTATAATTAAATTAACAAATTAAAACATTATTAACAAAAACATAACAATAAGAATTATATTAATCTACATACCTAAATCAACAATTATGTCGGCTTTGGAATCTTTGATCCAACTTTTTAAACGATTTGAATACAATTGAAAAATAATATAAAATAATAAAATATTAATAATTAAAAAGTAAGATCCTTAATACTTAATGTGAATATGTACAGTGTTTTAGCAAAGTGTCTAAACGGTAGAAGAGATCTGGCAAAAGTAGTTATGATGGTGGCTAAGTTTGTAAACAAGATGACAACAAACTTACATCCCCCCTTCCCCGAGAGGCTTCATCAGAATAAGGAATTATTTCGCTCTTATGAAAAATGTTCAAGTCTTTCTTTTTCCTGCCAGAGTCTATCTCGTAAATGGATTTAGATATCTTTTTTTTTATCTTGAAAGGACCCATTCGAACTGGATCTAATTTGTTTCTATTCAGTTTGTTACCAGTTTGAATAAAAACGAAATCATTTTCCTTGTAATCAATTTCTTTAGTATGTTTATCATAATACTGTTTGTTTATGATATGTGATCTGTTTGCATTTTGTATTGCTACGAATCTATTTAAATTTAAATTTTCAAGAGTATTTTTATTTAATTCCATTGGGATAATTGATATACACCTGTTAATAAATAACTCGGAGAGAAACCCGTTGAAGAATGTATGGTGTTGTTATATTCAAAAACACACTGTTCAGCAATTAATGACCAGGGTCTATTCTTATTCTCATACATTTTACAACGAATTCTATTTACTAAAGTTTGGTTTGTTCGCTCATTCTGTCCATTAGAAAATGCACAGTCTATTGCTGTGAAAATCAGATTTATATTTTTTTTCTTCAAATAATTTTTGAATTCCGAGGAATTGATTCCTGGGTATTGATCAGTAAAAATCGTCTTAGTTTTGCCTTTATTCTCAGTTGACTTTACAAGATTTATAAAATCTTTTGCTGACTGTGTTTTTGAGGTAGAAATAAATGCATATCGTCTTAATTGATCTACCATTAAACGTAAATACTTTTTTGAGGATCTGTTTCCCGTGAAACCTCCTATTGTGTCTAGTGATACTATCTCTAATGGTACTGATGCTGGACCTAACTGCGATAACGGAGCTTTGAAGTTACCGAATCTTGTTTGATTTTTTATACATGTTTCACAAGTCCTACAAATTATTTTTATATGTTTGTGCATATTTTTGAAGTAAAATGTTGGTGTAATTGTTAATATCATTTGTTTGACACCAATATGGCCTTGAGAATCATTTATTTTTTTGAGTAATAAGATACCATATTCCTCTGTTAACCATACTTTCTCTCTATTATTTAAAGTTCTGTACATAATTTTATTTTTTATTGTACAATTTTTATCACAAGGTAATCTCTTTTGATCATCCAATATATTTTGTACTGTTAATTGATTTACTATTTTTATTTGTGAATTATTACTTTCATTTTCTTCGGATAGTACTGGATTTCTCGAAAGACAATCAGCTTCTGAATTGTTTTTACCCGGATTGTAATGAATTTCAAAATCGAATTGGGAGATGTAATTTAAAATGTGAAGTAATTCTATGTCCTTGCAGTTTTTTATGTTGAAATTTCGTAATGGTTCATGATCAGAGAAAATTTTGAATCTTTGGCCTATTAAATAATATTGCCAGTATAATATGGCTTCTTTTATTGCCAAACATTCAATATATATTGCTTTTTTTGTTTTCTGAGATTTATTTAGTTTTCGTGAGAAATAAAATACTGGTTTAACAGATTCGTCTTCTTGAGGTTGTTTCAAAATTGCACCTACTCCTTCTATGCTAGCATCCTTGTAAATGTATATTGGTTTATTTGGATCGAATATCGCTAAAACAGGTGTTGAACATAAATATTTTTTTACTTTTTCAAAGCTGTCTTTACATTTATCTGACCATACAAATTTTACATCTTTTCTTAAGAGGTAATGTAAAGGTTCTAGAGTCATTGCAGATCTAGGAATGTATTTTAAATAAAAATTCACTCTGCCCAAAAACTGTCTTATATGTTTTCTTGTTTTTGGTTCAGGGAAATCCTTTATAGCAATTAAATTATCATTAATCGGTTTAATACTATTGTTTGCTATTTTATGTCCTAAATAAGTAACTTCTTTTTGTGCAAAACTACATTTATTTGTATTCAACTTTAAACCGTGTTCTTGTAAAGCCTGTTATGTTCTTTTAATATGTGTTAAATGGTCAGAATAGTTATATGAAAAAATTAATATATCATCTATATAATTTATTGCAAAAGAATCTAAGTTATTATTTCTAATTATACTTGATAAAATTCTTTGAAATATAGCAGGAGCTGATTTTAAACCAAAAGGTAAACATGCCCATTGCCAATGACCATGGTGCGTCACAAAAGCGGTTTTATATTTATCTTTAGCTCGCAACGGTATAGACCAGAAAGCTGAATTGATTTCTAATTTCGAAAAGTAAACACACTTTCCTACACGAACAACAAGATCATCAATTCGAGGGAATGGTTGACCTTCAGGAACAACTATTTTATTAAGCTCACGATAGTCAATACACAATCGTGATTTCTTTCCCTCTTCCTTCTTATAAACTAAAGTCACTGTGGAAGCATATGGACTATATGATTCTTCAATAAGTCCTGCTCTCAATAATTTTTTTATTTGTGATTCTATTTCTATTTTATCCGGAATGGAACATTTATATGGTTTTCTCGATATATACCTGTTTTCAGTTAATCTTATCGTTGCTTCGAAATTTTTTACAGTACCTATATCAAATTTTTTTTTTCGCATAAACAAGATCATATTTGTTAAGGATATTTTTTAAATCATTGCTCTTGTTTTCAAACGTTGAAATCAAGCTCTGATTACATTTAAAATTTTCATTTTCAGGAATATGAATCAAATTCTGAGTAATTTCTAAATTTTCATTTTGACATAATCGAAACTCTTTAATACAATTCAGCCCGATTAACAAATCTTCTTCAAACAAATTACTTTTCATTATTACAAGTGAAAATTGTGTTTGTATATTAGATATTTTTAAAGTTACAGTTACTTCTCCATGCACATCTGTATAACCACTCATTGTTTTGATCGTTTGGATCCCGCTTATATTGTTATTCAATTGTAATTTCTTATAAAACTTATAATTAATTAATGATATATTGGCTCCCGAATCATAAAGCGCAATTGCAATTTGATTATTAACTAGAACATTAAGCTTTATAAGCGGGATCATATTTAGTTTTTTGACTCTGAAAACCTTATACTAGCTGGTCTTACTTTGTTTCTGCATACGCTTTCTGAATGAAATCTATTTGCGAAACCAGATTTCTCACAAATCTGACATGATATGAGACTTCGTTTTTGTCTATTTATTTCTGTTTCATATTTTCTAGCTTGTGTATTATTGTTTGATATAGGATCGAGTTGTCGCAAACTAGTCATAAGTTTTTCGATCGTTGTTAATTCTTTCTTATTTAAACGCGATCTTACAAATTTCGGTAAAGCTAATACAATAAAATTAATTTGAGAATTTATGCTAAGGTGTGGATCGACATCAATAAGAAGATTGATCTTTTTTAAAGCAAAATCCAAAAATGCACCATTTAACCAATGAAAAGAATACGCGTAATCAATTTCACTCCATGATTTATCTCCAAATGTATTTAAAAAAGATGTTTCCCAAAAATTCCAAGGTTTATTCATAGAACCCGTTTTGTATAAAGACGAGAACCAGTCTAAAGCAGGTCCTTCCAAGTAAGATTTTAATATTTCCGGAAATTGTTTTTCATTTAATTGGAATCTCTGACATTCGAGCAAAAATAAGTTCAACCATGACCTTGCATTTTGATTTTTCCTTGAAAATTTTTCTAGAACAATTTTATTTGAAATAGATCGGATGGGATTTTCAAAACTAGGCAAAGGCTTATTGGTAGTGGGTTGGGGGGATGTATCTATTGCCTCTAAATAATAACCACCAAAAACTACATTACCTTCCTCATCCAAATATAAACTTTGCAACTCTTTCTTCAGTGTAATAGTAATATTTCTTATTTTTCCTCTTGTACTAAGGCTCTTCACCGCTCCCTTGATTATGGACACCTTAGCCAGTTCAACATGTTTTTGGATTGGTTGATATTCAGTTGGGAAGAAAAAAATTTCTTCCTGGTTCAAAATTTGAATAGTTTTCACGTTAACTATAGTTTGTTTTTCCCGAATTTCGGAAGTTAAACAGAATTTAACTTTTATTTCTTCCATCTTAATTGTTGATTTGTAAGTTTCAAATGTTTGGCTTGAAACTTCGATGGTTGAATAAGAATTATTCCGATAATTCAATTAAGACACAAGTTGATGCAGTAAAGAACTATTTTATAATTAAATTAACAAATTAAAACATTATTAACAAAAACATAACAATAAGAATTATATTAATTTACATATGTACCTAAATCAACAATTATGTCGGCTTTGGAATCTTTGATCCAACTTTTTAAACGATTTGAATACAATTGAAAAATAATATTAAATAATAAAATATTAATAATTAAAAAGTAAGATCCTTAATACTAGATGTGAATATGTACAGTGTTTTAGAAAAGTGTCTAAACGGTAGAAGAGATCTGGCAAAAGTAGATATGTTGGTGGCTAAGTTTGTGAACAAGATGACAACAAACTTACATATGTACTTTAAGTAGGTACACCCACGTCAAAAGTATAGAATCACTTTAAAAAACTAAATTTTCTGATACAATAAACCATTTATTACCATTTTTTTTATTTTTCATTAAAAACAAAACAATAGTATTTTTCCAACTTCTTACCTTTATCCCTTAAAAGATTTTAAAACTAATAAAAAAAACAAAAACAATACAACAAATTAAATTACATAATCGATTTTCACCAAAAATGCGATCCACGCACTTTTATGATTGCTTGTCATAAATTCGGCATTTTTGATCAGGTTTTGCAATGTTTCTGGCTGTAAAATATATTCCCGTAACCTACCTTGAAATTTTCCCTCATATTGGATTTTCTAGATGGACGGAGCTTTTCCAGCGGTCCATCTCATCCCATAGTTTTTCATAGATGTAAAGTTTGAATTTAAATTTTTTCAGCAATATCGCACATCTTATTAGTTTTGGTAAAACTACACAAAATCAAATCAGAACGAATACAAATAGCCCTTATTTTATTTATTTGTTGTTAAATAGCACAAATAAGCTGAATAAAATGTTCTGACAACTGAAAATGTCGAGAAATATATTTTTTTAACTAAATACAAGCATTTTAACTATGGGAGGAGGGGTAATTTTCGAAAAAGGGCATAAAACCGAAAAATATTTTTTTAATAACAACGGCAATACTGAATTCTGTACTTGAAAGCTTTTTAGTTTGATTTTTCAATCAAGTTTTAATCAAAATTTAGGCAAAAAAGAGTTTTATATAACATTCAATACTATTTTGATCACGATTATGAAATTAAATATTCAATTTTATACAGGGTGATTCGCATAAGGTGTGACAAAAGCTAGAGAGTGTAGATTGAGTCGAGACGAGAAAAAAATCGTATCGTAGGGAGGGTCTACCCCTCCCCCCCGTTAAGCCAGAGGGTGGGCCAATTTTATAAAAAACAACGGTTACACTTACCATTTTTGTAAAGCCAGAAATCTCTTCTTTTATTTTGTTTTTAAATAAAGTTGATTAGAGATTAGTCTTAGAAAAAATAATTTTCAGCTACTAGTCGGCTGGAAGTTCTTCAAGAGTGTATTAAACGAATACTTCAAATGGGAAATTATGTAATTTCCCTATTTCTGTAACTCAAAGCTCCAAGTGCAAAAAATCAACAGCTTTGACTTGTAGGAGAGTTGATGTAATTTTACAGGTGAGTTAAGACTTGTGGGATGCAGAACATTTATTTGAATGTAAGTCAAATCAATATAAATGTAAAAAAATTTGTTCTTCGTGTTTTTGACCCAAAAAAGAGTGCCAATATTTGTATGTCATCCCAATTTAATTTAATGGAATTTAGCTAATAATAGTTTCCTGAATACATACATATTATTTCAAAACTGATCATTTATTACACTAAATTATAACTAACAAAAAAGTAATACGTAAGTACCTACACAATATACATTGCGTACCTATACCTACTTACATATTAAAAATGTACTTTAATTACGCATAAACCGCATATAAAAATGTATTCGTTTAATTATGTATTCAAAAACATAAAATTTAATCATACCTACTTGCCTACTTTATCTACCTACAAAACAAAAAAAATTGAAGCAAACAAAAAACTCTAAATGATCAGTTTTCAATAATTCTTTCTTAGATTTTTTTACTTTCCTCAGCAACTCATGAAAATAAACAACCAGGAATAAAAACAATGAAGGGCACCCATCTTGCGGCAAAGGTGACGATAACAGTGGTTGTGTGTATGTGTATTTTACATTTTTCTGTGATGTTTCCATGCATACCCACACAAACATTTGTATGAATGTCGTCTGGCGAGTGGCGAGATCTTTCCTCTTCTAAGGATTTTCTATATTTTTTAATTTGTTTTCTTTTCTGACTTGACATTGACGTTATCTCTACAGAAACAGCCATTTCAACACAAACTTTTATTTAAAAAAAATATAACCCAGTAACTTCAAAAACCTCAATTTCTATAAGTTAAGTAGTTTGTACTGTATTATTATTAGAATTTATATAACATTATTACAATTTTTACAATTCGCGCCCTTAAAAATTGAAATTTGGATATTCATGTATCAAAAAGTGTCTAGATAATCAGTTAGTTCTTGAAAAGTTACCTATGTAGGTACTTAGTTGTGAGGCAAATAAAATCAGAACTTATTAATCATGCCTTATGGCATTTTTGTTTGTTTAATTGCTTAAATCCCAAAACAGAATAATAGACTCAAATAATTTTTGTAGGTATGTCTGCTACCTATCAGAAATGCAAGTACATAATTGTAAATTTACCTGGTCACCATGTCAAAATTCATACCTATCCATACCATTGCAGGAAGTTACTAGTAAATAAAGAAAAATCACTAAGTTTTATATTTTTACTCACCCACCAACTTACACATGAAATGCTTACCTTCTTACATACATACAAATATTTTATCGCGAAGAGCTTAAAACCAAAAAAAAAGGAAAAAGCCAGGTAGGTACTTAATAAGGAAAATCCTTACAAGAGGAAGGATTTCGGCAGACGAACATTCATACCTATACATATGTTTGTGTGGGTATGCACCTGATAGCATTCCTATACAAAGATCACGGAAAAATTAAAAAAAAACCACCACCACCACCGTGATCTTCACCGTTGCCGCACGATACGCAATGAATACAATGAAAAAAAAAAAATTCCCCTCAAGGACGATTGTGGAAAATGAACAAATGAAACATGTAATGTGTGTGTGCTCATAAAAGCATGCCTATTCCGCTTAAGATCAAACATGATCATACAAAAAGAAAAGAAAAAAAACCCAGTGAATCTAGTCTATCGATTTTTCATGAAATTCTTTTCGCGTATAAAAATACAACCCTATCCATAAAGAAGCTCTCAACAAAGATAATATAATACCAAGATGTCGCATCCAGTACAAGCAAAGTGAACCCAAAATAAAACCGTCCGTATCTGATATTGGATACGACAACATGTTGCGAAATGTTGCATTGGTCAATTTAAAGAGCGAGAGCGAAAAATCTCTCTGGAAACAATTTCAAATTTGAAATCTCTTCAAAATGCATATCTCAAGGACGAAAATAATGTTTTTGTTGTTTTTATCTTCGCTTTTTTTTTTAGGTTTATGCTTATTATTTTTTGTGATCATGATGATGGTGGGTATCTGTATAGATAGGTAGACATGCAGTAACATTTTTGTTCTTTCGTCGCAAATCGCGATATTCGTAAAAGGTAGCAAGGATTTTCTTTTGGTGTTATTTATTTTTGTGAGGTTGTTTTGTATTCCTTAAGAAATTAAAAAAATCATTTTCATTAATTTATTTAGGTACAGGTGAATTCATAACTTGTGAGGAAAGCTGATTTATTAGTTAGGTAGGTATAGGTTGGTGTGAAATGTGTATGCACCGATTTAATGAATACGTCCGTCCCGTCGTAACATGATACATTTTTGCAATGGTTTTATAGGTATGTACCTAGGTAGGTACCTTGGTACTTCTGTTTTTTTTTTTTAATTTTTCATTTGTCTCGATCGTTGGCAAGAATTTTTGTTTTTATTCCTTCTGAGAATTTTTTAGGGCAGAGAGATACATGTATGAAGGAAGTTTTTTTTTAAGGATTTCTCTTTTTTCATGTTTGAGGGTGGAGAATATATTTTTTTTATGGACGACTGTTTTGAAACAGGTAGACTTAATTGCATTCTCGCGTCCGTCTCGATCTTTTAATTCGAGGAATTTTGGTTGGGATAAAAAATGCAGGTGGATATGAAGGAAATAGGTATCTCTTGTTACTTTTTGGGGTGGAGAATATTAGCCGCGTTTTGTTAAAGCTTAAGATCCATACCGATCATCCCATAAAAATAAAACGTTGGTTCATTTTCATGTATTCGTTGTCTTTTTTCTTTACACTGCATTTCATACTATACCTTACCACGAGAAGACATCTACCCGCATTAGTAACAACTAATTTTCGGATCTTCAAAATAAATCCAGATAGAGAGCAGGATCCCAAGTTGTTGTTGTATTACGTGTTAAAAAATTATCCTGATCCAGGTCCGTAGATAATAAAACGTGGCTATTACCTACCTATTTTGTTTTTTATTTATTTATTCGGTAAATAAAAACAAATGCTAAGAAATATGTATAAATGATAAATAGGTAAGTAGGTATCACGGAAATTGGCTTTCACGACAATGTACCCCCTAAACCGATTACTAAGCAGTTACATATCAAAAATCCATACCTACCTGGTTACCTTCCTAATCTTTATTTTTATATAAATGTAATTATGTATATTTATTTCGTTAAGAAGGATAATTTTCCTCTTGCAAATTATTATCTTCAAAATTAGGTATACCTACCTACACCTATATTTTTTAATTCTTTTAGTTTCCAAAAATAATGTTTTTATTGAAGAATATGTAGGTACCTATAGGTATTCCTCCCGGTTAAAAGAAACAGCGCGTTGAAATTTGAAGAGTATGCAATCGCTATTTGAATTTGTGTTATATGTACTGATTTTTTTTAAACTTCCGTTGATTAAAAATCATTCTTTTTTTAATATTCCATTTCATAAAATAAAACTTCTCATTTCTTTAAATCGAAGGTTCTATAACTCGAATTTTTTTTCTCACATTTTGAGAGTTCACTTATATGGAAGTTACACTGTATTTGATTTTTATCTTTTTGAGCTATTTTGACTGATGACAGAAAATATTGATTCAAATATTAAATATTATGGAACTAAAATACAACCACAGCTAGTCGAGTTACAAAGATATCGCATCCAGTACAAATAAAAATGACAATAATCTGTGCTTGCAAGCTCTTTTCCTTTCTGTTTTAAAAAAAGAGTCGGTTGACCAAACTATTTACTGATGACTGTTACGTTTTGTTTTGTATTTATGTCTATGTGTGTAAATGTATCTTTTTTAACATCATACAATAAAATACTGCTCACAAAATTGATCAAAGTGGGACCTATATAGCTCTACGTCCCACGTTAAAAAAGTTATAATTTTTCTTTGCTCTGCATGCTTATTCTGCTGCCTTATTCTGACTTAGCATTTTTTTTAAGAAATCTGAAATAAAAAACAAACCTCAATTGAACTTAAAATATAAAAATGTGTTGATCATGTATAGCTCTCCGGAAATGGCTTATACCTTTGGTAATTCTTTTTTATCTTCAAGGATGAATTATTAAATAAAAGATAATATAACAAAGATTATATTTTTATAGAATGAATGATTGGAATGAACATTCAATTATTATAAGACGTGCAAATCTTCAATGTTTAAAGGAATAATGATACCTAAATTGTAATGTAAATGCAAAAACACAGTTAAATTTTTTGAGTTTTAATGTAACTATTCAGTATCCTAAAAATAAATATCTATACTAAAGAAAAACTCTTCTCTAAGAACAAACGTAGTAAATCTGTCTGCAAATAAATTAATCTTTCTACCAATATCAAGATCAGGTAGGTAGGCATCTATTTTGTTTTAAACAAGTACGTATGTACATTGGTAGGTAGATTTAGATTAGATTAGATTAGACTTTATTTACATGATTATTTCGGATTACAATTAAAGTGTTTACAAGTATTTTACGACCTGGTTTTGAAACCGTCGGTCAGATTGACAGAATAAAATAATTTAACTATTAATTTACTGTTTAAATTTCGCTTTACAAAATTGAAATTAAAAAAGATAAAAAAGTGAATTTAAAGCATAAAATTAAAAAGAGAAAAAAAAAATACTAAGAGAATTCGATCAAAAACTTTCTGTTAGTATTCTATTTCTATAAGTCATGGCAGTTCGGATAAATCTATAAAGCTTCTCCCATCCCTTCATGCCGTTTAGAATCAATATAACTTCTTCTTCATCTAACTGATTTCGGCCAAAAACGTCGCGTCGAACTTCTCGAAGAATTGGACATGAGCCTAGAAAATGTGCAATATTTTCTCTTTCGTGTGTATTGCACAGTTCACATTCAAGCGGTAAGTCTGGCCTATGAGGAATAAAGTTCAAAGATAGTATTTCACCTCTCGCCCGTAGGATCGTTGAAATCAAATCCGTAGAATACTTGTCGTGAAAATAACTTGATTCACCCAGTACAAATTTTAGTCTTTTATAATATTCTCTATATTGTGATTCCTTGGCCTGGTTGATGAAGTTCTCCCAAATTTTCGTGTCGAGTTTGGATAGAAGGCTGTAAAACCGTTGTTTTAGGAGCGTTATATCTTCCAAATCAAAATTCATGGATTCCCCCACAGACTCAGATAAGCTTATCCACGATGCTACAAAGTTCAGCTTATTTGAAACTATATATCTCATTATTTTGTGAACTAACCTCGACGAATCCATTCTAAGAATTTTAAGGATATAATCAAAATGAATCTTAAGTGACTCGACAAATATCGGTGGAACTCCAGTTTCGATATGTAGCATGTAGTTTGGTGTTGAAGACGGGAGACTAAAAACTCGTTTGAAAAGGAAACGTAGTAATTTTTCAGCATCCTCGTACTCTTTATGTCCCCACACTTGCGCGCAGTATAGCATAATTGACTTTGAAACAGCTTGAAATAATTTGTATTTTGCGGAGTGATGAATAGATTTATTGGCAATACAGTTCTTCCATGATACACATACGGCTGCCTTCGACTCTTGGAGCTTAGCTTGAACATGTTTTTTCATACATAGGTTACTCGAAATTATCATACCAAGGTATTTGAATTCCTTAACGACATTGACCTCTTGTCCCTGATAATTCCATTTCTGGTTACTAGGACATCTTCCTCGCCCTTTTCTAAAAATCATAACGTTTGATTTGTTAAGATTAACTGATAAGTTCCAAATGCTGCAGTATTCTTCCAACTTATCCATCATTTCTTGGAGTTGATCAGATGACTCTGATAATATGACAATGTCATCCGCATATAATAAAACTGGAATACTTTCATCAGCAATTCTCACGCCTGTTCCCAAATGCTCCACAATATCATCGATGAAAAGGTTGAATAAAAGGGTACTCAAAGCACATCCTTGCTTTAGGCCCATTGAAGACCTGAATTCTTGAGATAAGTTTTCATCATCCCAAACAGAGATAGAGTCATTTCCATAGAGAGCTTTCAAAATTAGAATAATTTTCGAAGACACGCCGCAATTGGAAAGTTTATAAAACAAAGCTTGTCTGTCGATATTATCGAAAGCAGCTCTAAAGTCAACAAAGACGGCATAGAGTTTGTTCCCACGATGAAGGTAAGTCTCCGCAATATTTAAAAGAAGGAAGACTTGGTCAGTCGTTGAGTAGCCTGAACGAAATCCAGCTTGAAGTTCACTGAGTTTTGAATTATCATTTACCCATGTAGTTAATCTTTGGAATATCATACTGGTAAACAATTTCATGGACGAATTTAGAAACGATATTCCTCGATAGTTCTCTGCCACAGAAGCATCGCCCTTTTTAAAAAGTGGAAAAATTATTGATGATAAAAAACTTGTTGGAATTGCACCGGTTCTAAAAATTTCATTGTAGCAGTTCAAAAGTACGGGAATGAAATCGCGGGAAGCATACTTAAGGAATTCAGATGGAATTCTATCTGTTCCGGCCGCCTTGTTTTCCTTGATATTATCGAGAGCTAGAAGTAGTTCCTCTTCCGAAAAAGATGAATCTAGAAAATCATCTTCTATAAGTGGCATCGCATAGTAACATTTGCAGGAAGTACATTCAGTGTTAAGAAGTGATTCAAAGTAAATTTTTAAATCCGAGGCATTAAGATTGTGCCCAATAGAGGGCTTAACTCCATTTACTATCTTCATTGCCTTCCAAAATTCAGCGGATGATCTCGCTGTGGATAGTAAGTTCACAAAACTCTCATTATATTCTTCTTTTTTTCTTAAGCACAGTGCTTTATATTTTTTGTTTGATGCAACATACCACAATTTAAAATTAGTGTTGTTGTGAGCTCGAAATAAAGTGAGAAACGCAAACGAGAGATTTCTGGCGATTTCGCATTCCTTGTCAAACCATTTTGCTTTGTACTTTCGGACCTTTGCAAAGTTTGATTGAAGTGGGTAAGCTTTTTTAATAATATCCTGCAATTCCTCCATACATGGGACTAGAGATACTTCTTTCAGTGAAATTAGTTCGGCATTAAGATTTTGCTGGTACTTTAGAAGTAAGTTATCCCTCCATTTTAGTCTTGGCGGCAATTTTAGTTCAGAGTTGGTTGAAGAAGCTGGCATTTTACTGTTAAGAGTAATTGTAAGTGGCATGTGTTCCGAAAATGTTTTGGATCCCACCTCAAAGTCAACGATTAGTTTCAGCCAAGAAACTGCTGCTATACAGTAGTCTATAACCGATTGTCCAGAAGATCTCACAAAAGTGTACTTCCCTTCGCCATCTCCGAAACTTCTTCCATTCAATACTAAAAGGTTGTAAGAATCGCAGAGTTCCAAAAATTTGCTTCCTCTATAGTCCCTTCGATTGTCTTTTGAAGAACGTGAGAATTTCATACATGTTTGTTAGGCTGCAAGGTAAGGAGGGCATCCTTGACCATTGCCTATTCGGGCATTAAAATCTCCCAACAACAACAGATTTGTTCCACCCAAACTTACTAATAGGTCTTCCAGCTGACTGAAATCTTCGGTCCAATGGTTACAGTTAAGGTATATGGGTATAATTACTTGTTTAATTCCTTGGTCTTGGTAAGTAATAATGGGAGTTTCGCCAGAACTTTCAAATTTTAAAAAGTGTTTGAATTTACTTTTGAAACCAACCACCATTCCCCCACTAGCTCTTCCAAAATTGTGTGTCCTAATCGCTGATGTCCATGCAAGTTCATATCCTTTGAATAAATTATTGAATTGTTCATATTGAGTTTTTATTAAAAAAGAGTCTACTAGAACAAATATATCAAAATCTCTAACGAAATTAAAAAAATCGGGGTAAATAAGTTTATTTTTAAGTCCTGAGATATTATAATTTAATATTCTAAGTCTTAAATTATTTGTGCTATAAATTATATTTTTTGAATGTAACTGCTGACCGACGGACGGAAATCATTGAGAACTTCCAGTTTCCGCTGAACTTCTCGGTTCACTAACAGATGGCGCTGGGCCACTATAGGAGATCCAGTTGACAGCTCCATTAGTGCCTACTGACGTTTTATTAGCATGAGTTGTATTTTTATTGTGTTCAAATTGAGATCTTAAACCACTTAAAATTTGATATTTTCCACTCAAAATTGCAAATCTATCGCTGTTTTCACACCTCAGGCCGAGGTTGTTGTCCCAGGTGAAAAATGAACCCTCAACTTCCATACGATCGTCTCTAAGATATGATTTAATGTTTGGCAGCTGTAACTTTATCGCCGACTGAATTTGGCCCAAGACTCTTCTTCTTTGGCGAACGTGGAATGGCAAATCCCTGTGGATGGATATACTTGTACCTTTCAGCTTTCTGCAATTCTTCAGCACCTTATTTGCGGCAGATCGATGTGCTAGTTGTACAACAACATTGGCCATACCAACTTTATTGCACTTAACCGGGTAAGCGTCTTTGACAACTCCGACAAATTCTGCGTCAAGCAGGCCGCTGCACACGTCTTTGGCCTTGGAAATTAGACTTTTTGAGTCTGCACTGGGCAAGTGAATAATTAAATTACTCTCCGTTTCCTTTTTTAACAGTTTTTCGATTTCTAACTCCAAGCGAGCATTTTGAGCTTCCAGGTACGTAATTTTAGCCGCGCATTCATCTTGGTTGGCTCTTAGTATAGCTATTTCATGTCCTAATGCAGCAAAGTCATCTTTTGTAGCTAGATGGCTAACATTTTCTTTCAAAAGGCTGACTAGGTCAGGAATGCCCATATTACTTACGGTGTTCATAATTTTGCTTGTTTGGTATCGTTTTTCTGCTCTAAAAGGCTCAGGGGAAGTATCTGCAATGGCTCTTTTATGCATTTGCCAGTGAACAATTTCTTCTTCTAGGTTATGCACCGTATTTTTTTTTTTTTTTGTGTTTATAACTTATTCTCTAGGACTTACTGAGATTGCGAATTTTTGATGAAGTTAATTCATAAAACTTAATATTTGGCAATTTTTTCTTCTTTTTTTTCCTTGTATTTAAGCTTTTTTCTCATTGGTAGGTATAAACTTAAATTTTTTATTTTTTTTTAATCGTCGAAGAATAAAAAAGTAGGTAGTTAGAGTAAGTATAAGTATCTTCGCAAGTGATGTATAACATATCTTTGTATCGAGTAAAGTTATTGTATAGCTAAAATACTATTTATTGGATATTTAAAGCATAAACTAAGATTCATTATACCATAATAATGATACCTTTTATTTCTTAATATTTACGTTTTTTATTGATTTTCTAGGCAAATTTGCTCGAAAATAGTGATATTTTTTCGCTGTATCAATTATCATTTATACATATTTCTAAGCATTTGTTTTTATTTACCGAATAAATAAATAAAAACACAAACAAAATAGGTAGATAAAAGCCACGTTTTATTATCTACGGACCTTGATCAGGATAATATTTTAACACGTAATATAACAACAACTTGGGATCCTGCTCTCTATCTGGATCTATTTTGAAGATCCGAAAATTAGTTGTTACTAATGCGGGTAGATGTTTTCTCGTGGTAAGATAGGTAGTATGAAATGCAGTGTAAAGAAAAAAGACAACGAATACTTCATGTATTGTATGAACCAATGTAAGCAAAATAGAGATAGGTATACAACACAGCTGTCATCAAGATCCGTATCGTTTTATTTGTATGGGATGATCGGTATGGATCTTAAGCTATAACAAAACGCGGCTAATATTCTCCACCCCAAAAAATAAAATAAGAGATACCTATTTCCTTCATATCCACCTTCATTTTTTACCCTAACCAAAAACTTTTCCTTGAAACTTTCCTTCATATATTTATCTCTCTGCCCTACAATTCTCAGAAGGAATAAAAACAAAAATTCTTGCCAACGATCGAGACGAATGAAAAATTTAAAAAAAAACCAGAAGTACCTAGGTACCTACCTACATATAAACTATTGCAAAAATGTATCTTGTTACGACGGACGTATTCATTAAATCGGTGCATACACATTTCACACCAACCTATATCTATACCTACGTAACTATAAATCAGCTTTCCTCACAAGTTATGAATTCACCTGTACCTTAATAAATTAATGAAAATGTTTTTTTTAATTTCTTAAGGAATACAAAACAACCTCACAAAAATAAATAACACCAAAAGAAAATCCTTGCTACCTTTTACAAATATCGCGATTTGCGACGAAAGAACAAAAATGTTACTGCACGTCTACCTATCTATACAGATACCCACCATCATCATGATCACAAAAAATAATAAGCAAAAAACTAAAAAAAAAAAGCGAAGATAAAAACAACAAAAACATTATTTTCGTCCTTGAGATATGCATTTTGAAGAGATTTCAAATTTGAAATTGTTTCCAGAGAGATTTTTCGCTCTCGCTCTATAAATTGACCAATGCAACATTTCGCAACATGTTGTCGTATCCAATATCAGATACGGACGGTTTTATTTTGGGTTCACTTTGCTTGTACTGGATGCGACATCTTGGTATTATATTATCTTTGATGTTACTGCATGTCTATCTAGGTATACAGATACCCACCATCATCATCATCACAAAAAATAATAAGCAAAAAACTAAAAAAAAGCGAAAGAAAAAAACAACGAAAACATTTGTTTGCCCTTGAGATAACGGGTGATTTTTTGGCTGGTTTGGTTTTGGCAACACTGGTTTTGACAGCTGACGTGTGTTTAGTACCTTGTGTCACTGTCAAACAGCTTCAGTTTGGTTTGCAATTTAACCATGGATCGTCTTACAAATGAACAACGCTTGCAAATTATTGAATTTTACTATCAAAATTCGTGCTCGGTTCGAAATGTTCATCGCGCGCTGCTTGTGTTCAGCGATGAGGCTCATTTTTGGTTGAATTGGTACGTAAATAAGCAAAATTGCCGCATTTGGAGTGAAGATCAGCCAGAAGCATTGCAACAGCTACCAATGCATCCCGAAAAAGCCACTGTTTGGTGCGGTTTATGGGCCGGCGGCATTATTGGGCCATATTTCTTCAAAGATGATGCGAATCGCTACCGAGCGATGATAACAAACTTTTTTTTGCCCGAAATGGAAGTTCTTGACTTGCATGATATGTGGTTTCAACAAGACGGTGCCACATGCCACACAGCACGCGAAACAATGGCGCAATTGCGAGGCGAGTTTGGTGAACAGTTAATTTCACGTTTCGGGCCGGTCAATTGGCCGCCTAGATCGTGCGATTTGACACCATTAGATTATTTTTTGTGGGGGTATGTCAAGGCTAATGTCTATAGGGACAAGCCCGCTTCGATTGACGCACTGGAAGCCAACATCCATGCATTCATTCGTGAGATACCGGCCGATATGTGTGAAAGAGTATGCCAAAATTGGACTCAGCGGATGGGCTACCTGAGACGCAGCCGCGGTCAACATTTGCATGAAATTATCTTTAAACATTAAATTGCAAGGTTCAAACTATCGATTCAAATAAATATTTCATTCATTTTTTCGCATTTTTTGTGTTTTTTTTTTTTAAAAAGTTCTAAACCTCTTAAAAAATCACCCATTATATGCATTTTGAAGAGGTTTCAAATTTTAAATTGTTTCCAGAGAGATTTTTCGCTGTCGCTCTTTAAATTGACCAATGCAACATTTAGCAACATGTTGTCGTATCCAATATCAGATACGGACGGTTTTATTTTGGGTTCACTTTGCTTGGACTGGATGCGACATCTTGGTATTACATTATCTTTGGTTGGATGCTGCCTTTATCAGAACCTCAACTTACGTGACCGAATGCTGCCATCGCAAAACTCCGAATTAAATATGATACCCAAAGTTATATGAAGGGCAAATATACATAATATACTGACTGGCAATTTACCACCTAAGCGAGACAGTTGTTTTATTTTTAATATTTTACTAGAAATTTTATTTAGAAGATTTCTTTGAATGATTTTTATCTTTTATATCGACGAATATTTTGGTCCTTCGAGAACCTACTTAAATAGAACCACCCAGTTTAATTATTTGATTAATAATTGTCGTTTTTTAGTTTTATTCAGATAAAAAAAACATACAATTTGAATTTAAAATCCAAATTTAAAATACAAAATTTCCAACAATTTATAAATTTAAAAACACAATAATCGAAAAATAGTGCACTTTTTAACGTTTAAAATAATTAAATTGAAATTGAACGCCATCGCCATCATCGTCGGCATCACCATCATCGTCGACATCACCATCGTCATCGCCATCGCCATCGCCATCCTCATCATCATCCACCGAAGTTCATCAGTCTACAGTACAAGCGTCCAGCCAGCAGAAAGAAGCCATCCAGTATCAATCCTGAAATTAAAAGAAAAGTAATCGCAGTGAGTAAAATTTATTTACATACTTTTGTAATTTATATGTTTTATATTAATAAAAAATAAATAAAAATAGAATGAATGCAGTAAAAATTTTGAAAAATACTTGTACTCAGATATCGAAAAATTATGAGAACTTCAAGAAGACAGTTTCTCCAGCTCGTAGGACAAAAAATTATGTCTCTACGCGGCTTGAAACGCTATAGGTAGCAATTGGCAAACTATCGTTGATCAACATCAAATCGCTATTATCGGCGATGAAGAGTTAACTTCGATGGAAGAGTTTTTTAATGAGGCAAGAGAAATATATACAATTTACAAATCTTTGTTGTTAGATGAGATAGACAAGATTGCAGCAGCGGAAACAGCAGCAAAAGAAACATTGCCTACTACAGCTTTGGTGCAAAAGTCACCCAATCAAAAGCCGCACGATATTCGTTTGCCAAAAATTCACCCACCGACATCCACGGGAGAATATCAGAATTGGCGATCTTTTCATGACCAGTTTGTTTCACTGATTCATAACAATGCTTCCCTTACGAAAATCGAAAAATTACATTATTTATGGAACACATCAGTGGAGATGATGTCAGTTATGATAAAGATTGGGAACTTTTAACAACGAGGTACGATTTCAAAAGAATTCTCGTTAACAACGAACTTAAGTTGTTTTCCGAATTACCTGTCGTCAAAGAAGAAAATGCTAGGGGCATTCGCGAATTATTGGATAATTCGACAAAAATCTTACACGCCCTGAAGAATTTACAATTGCCTGTCCATCACTGGGTAGCAATTATAATATTTTTGCTTTTGAAAAAGCTACCGGCTACGGTGGGAAACAACTCTTGGAACCAAAAAAGAGATCTCTACATTTAAAGAGTTCTCTGACTTTTTGGAAACAAGGTTCCGAACCTTAGAAATGATGGACAAACAGCACCAAGCAAATTCAACATCAACACACAAAAAGCAACCAAAGAATGTTTTTCTTCGTAATACTGATACGACAGAGAGTTTTACGTGTAAAGTGTGCCATAAAGGTGCACATTCCTTACGAACGTGTCCGAAATTTTTAAAAATGGATGTTAGCGCTAGACAACGAGTTGTTAGACAATTTGGCAACTGTTTTAATTGCTTAGCATATAGTCACCGAACAAATAATTACACAAGCAATAAGTCGTGTCATTTTTGCCAAAGAAAACACAATTCACTCCTACATTTTGCTAACACTTCAAATTTTAACAACACATATCTGCAGCCACACTCGCAATCAAACACTTTTCCAAATTCTTACAATCAACAATCATTCGCTCAAGGTAATCATAAACAATTTCAAACCAACACAAATTACAATAATACATTTTCAAATAATCCTCGCTCTCAAGTACAGTCAAACTCACTCAATCACACTCAACAGAATAATAATAAAAACTCATTCACTCACCCAAATAAAAGTACCCAGAATCCAAATCGCTTACAAACACATCATGTAGCAACGGAATTCAATCCAAATGCTCCAAATTTTCAACCTTACGATAAACCGCCCTGTTTTCATCTAAATGAATTTAGAACAACCCAAGTTTTGCTTGCAACAGCGATTATAAAAGTCAAATCAGCCCTAGGAGACTTTGTTAAATTAAGAGCTTTGATTGATCCTGGATCTCAAGCTACTTTTATAACTGAATCGGCAGCTCAACTTTTGGGTTTAAAAAAGAGTCCAACTTCCTTTGACGTATCGGTCTTAGGACAAAACAAAACCAGCTCTTGCCAACACTTTGTAGAGCTGAATCTGGGTTCTAATTATTCAGATTTTGTTACGTCGACAAGAGGTTACATATAAAAAACGCTTAGAGGGCTTTTGCCCAATGAAGAAGTCTTTGGTAGCAGATGGAAGCACTTACAATAAGTGAAATTAGCCGACCCCACATTTAATCACCCTGGCAACATCGACATTTTGTTAGGGAATGACATTTATTGCGACATAATATTAGATAAGTAATTCGAGATAAAGAACAGATCGGTCCAATAGCACAAAAAACGAGATTTGGTTGGATCATTTTGGCGAAAGTTCCTTTTGAAAGGCGTTTTTCTCTTCAAGTCTACACACAGTTTGTAGACATCGACACACAAATGCGTGCATTTTGGGAAATTGAAGAAACTCACTATGAAAAAACTGAAGATGAGGAAGATATCGCGTGCACTTTCTACAAAACATCAAGCGGGTGCCGGGAGGGCGCTTTGAAGTCTCATTACCCTTCAAAGAACTTCATCGACCAAAACTTATATCAACAAAACAAAAGGCTTTAATGATGTTTTATAAACAAGAAAAGAAGTTATTAAACAACTCATCACTACATAAAGAATATAATGACTGCCTAAAAGAATATCTTCTGCTCAACCAAATGGAAGAAGTAGATATCAACCTAGATAACACATTTAACTCACCATTTCACTATGTTGTACCGCATCATGCCTTTACCAAAGAGTCCAGTACAACAACGAAGTTACGTGTTGTTTTCAATGCTGCATTTCAAACTGCGGACGGCAGTTCTTTGAATGATCATTTGATGACTGGACCTAAGACCCAAACAGATATTTTAGCAATTGTTTTAAGGTGGAGAACACACAAAATTACCTTCACATCCGATATAGAGAAGATGTACCGGCAGATCCAAGTTCATCAAAACGACTCGTACTACCAATTACTCTTTTGGCGTGAAAGTTCAACAATGCCAGTAAAACTTTATAAAGTGAAAGTTCTGATGTTCGGTACTGCCTCAGCTCCATATTTGGCAAATCGAACTTTAAAGAAACTTGCTTCAGATGAAGAACTGTAATATCCATTAGCCGCTCAAATGATTCCGGAAGATATGTATACCGATGACTTGGTATCAGGTGTAGGTTCAGTAGAAGTAGCGAAAGAAAAGTATCACCAAATCTAAAAGCTTTTATCATCTGCTGGATTTCATCTTCGCAAATGGATGAGTAATAATGAAGAGTTTCTTGATTCAATACCACAGGCGGATCGGGAAACAAATGTGTCACTGACATTCGGATCTTTGGATCATACTAAAACCCTTGGAATCAGTTGGTTCCCTTCTACCGATTCCTTCTCATTTCAAAGAATCACCATAGATAATATCGTTTCCAAAAGAACGATACTTTCAACAATTGCTCGTCTCTTTCATCCGCTTGGATGGATAGCACCCTGCATCGTTAAAGCGAAGATCATAATGCAGCAACTGTGGTTGAAAGGTCTTTCATGGGACGAACCCATTCCAGTGGAATTACATCTTGAATGGCTTTCCTTTCGAGAAGAGTTAGATGTCCTAGAAGACATTTGTCTTCCTAGATCGATAAACACAGAGGATGGTGCTCAACAACTCGAACTCCATGGATTCAGTGATGCATCTACCAAGGCATATGGAGCCGTAGTATATCTCCGAGTTTTAGATAAGTACAACTGCATTCACACCCATTTACGCATCTCCAAAACTAAGGTCGCTCCAGTCAATACTGTCTCATTGCCAAGATTGGAACTTTGCGGAGCAGTGATGTTGGCAAAACTGCTCAGCTGTAGAAAATCAGTCCTTCCGTTTAAAAATATATCAGTTTTTGCTTGGACTGATTCCACAATCACCCTTTGTTGGATTTCTGGATTGCCGTCAAAATGGAAGACGTTTGTTGCCAATCGAGTTACCGAAATCCAACGGCTGACGAATGTAAGCATGTGGAAACACATTCCAACCAAGTTGAACCCAGCGGATCTTGCATCCCGTGATGTTCTTCCATCTTAGCGGAAAAAAAAATGTTCTTTGGTGGAAGGGACTGCCCTTTGTTCAAGAGATATGGGATTTCTCAATACCAGAACAACCTACCCAATGTAAAACAGATGAAGAAAAACAAGAAATCAAAACTCATATCGCAATCGAAAATACCGATCTAATTTTAGATGTGGTTTGTAAACAATCCAAACTCACAAAAGCTTTAAGAATTATAGCCATTGTTAACAGATTTATCTATAATGTTAGAAAAGATGAATCGTATCGAAGAATATCGGTTCTAGCACGCATAAAACTCGATATTCCTATGCTTATAGCTATCAAAAGTGTTCAAAAACTCATGTTTCATGGGGTCATAAATGAACTGCAGAAAACTAAAAGAACTAAATTAATAAGTCCCTCAATCTTTTTATTGATGGATGTGGAATATTAAGAATTGGAGGTAGACTTCAAAATGCCACCCTAACCTACGATCAAAAGCATCCAATTGTGTTGAAGCCAGATCACAATTTCTCCAGGCTAAAAATTGAAGATGCCCATGAGAAAACTCTGCATGGTGGAATTCAGCAAGTAATTGCTTATATTCGAAATCGTTTTTGGATCTTCAACATGAAGAGGACTGTCAAAAAATACCTCAATAGATGTTTTACGTGTTTTAAGAATAAACCTAAGCCATTGCAACAACTGATGGAAAGCCTTCCAGCACCCAGAGTCAATGTTTCTCGACCGTTTACACACACTGGTACCGACTACGCCGGACCAATAGAAGTAAAGGCATGGAAAGGACGAGGTGCTAAAAAATTCAAAGGCTATTTCGCCAATTTTATTTGCCTTTCAACAAAGATAATTCATCTTGAGGCTGTCACAGATTTAACGACACAAGCCTTTATTGCCGCGTTCCAAAGATTTACATCTCGCAGAGGTATATGTGCTAACATATATAGTGATTGCGGGACCAATTTAAAGGGTGCTAATGTGGAACTCCAAAAAATGTTAAATGCTGCTAAACTCAACTACACCGATATTGCTGACTCACTGAGTAAATTGGGAACCAATTGGAATTTCATTCCTCCCGCTTCTCCTCACTTCGGAGGCTTATGGGAAGCGGGAGTGAAATCGGTTAGATACCATTTGCGTCGCGTTGCCCGACACCAAGCCCTGACGTTCGAGGAGCTCAGTACGCTTCTAGCGCAAATAGAAGCTTGCCTTAACTGGAGACCCCTATGTACGGTGACAGATAGCTTGGAAGATTTCAATGCCTTAACACCAGCTCATTTTTTAATCGGCGCATCAACCCAAATAGTTCCTGAAGCAGACCTAGTTATATAAAAGATTGGGTACCTGGGTAGATGGAAACGTCTACAAGCATCACTACAGACCTTTTGGAAAGAATGGAGTGGAGAATACCTCACAAGGCTTCAAAATCGCCCTAAGTAGCTGAAAATCGAAGATTAACCCAAAATCGGAGATTTAGTTTTGCTACGAGATAAAAGACTTCCACCGTCAAAATAGTCCATGGCAAGAATAGTGGAAACCTATCCAGGACCGTGTAGTCAAAGTACGAACACAAAATAACGAATTTAAAATGCCCATCACAAAGATATGTCCACTTCCATCCAACAATGTTCAACAAGAAAACGAAATAATTTAAATTTCAACAAGAAACGAAATAATTTAAAAAAGAATAAAATCTTACTCAAAACCATCAACAAAAATGTAAAAGAAAAATGACTTCTAAAACTTCGAAATTAAAAGAAATAATAATTAGATTCAAAACCTAATTCCGAATCAAAATAAATTTCAAAAAAAAAATCCATCGAAACTAAAACAAACTTTCAAAAAAAAACCAATAAAATCCTAGACAGAATTTAAAATCAATGAAATAAGAAAAACGAACTCACTCAAATATAATTAAAACTGAATTATAAACCATTCAAATAAACGAATTCTCAAATATTCACTCATCGAGCATTCGATCACACTCATAAACCTCAAAATAACAATACATACAGTCCATTAAAATTCAACACATTCACACTCAATTCAAATTCCATCAAACAAAACCTCAATTAATTCATCCGCTAATAATCTAAATTCATTAACACAAAATATAAAATAATTGAAAACATTGTCACATCGTCGATTAACACAATCAAGCATAAAATATTCAAAACTTTAAGCATCACTCAAATTAATCAAAATCAAAATTAAAAACCACTCAAAATCCAATAAGAAGCTTAGAATAACATAAAATCTTTGTAAAAGGAGAATAAATAAACAAAAAAAACCTAAAATAAATTCAAACACACACTCATTTACACTATTTTACACATGCACGAGTTACATCCTTAACCTCGATCCCGGTCATTGGCACAACATAGCTTAGCTGTGCTACGCCAATATCAATGTCATTTTGTCGCTGATCATAAATCAGCTATTTATCATTATCTAGCTATTTGTATTTTGTCACTGATCATATATCAGCTATTATATTAGTTCATTGTACTGCTTCGTATTCTATGTATTTTATTGACTAAGCAATTTATTCTGTATTTAATGTTATGATGATTAATAAATGATTTGAGTTGGAATTAAACCTGGCACTGAGCCGCACTACTAAAATATTTTGTTTTTTTTTAAAGTACATTCAAACGTTTAACATAACTGGCGCAGTCGTACGGAACGAGTTCTAGATCGACGGTTTATCGGTAATTTAACTCCTAAAAGAACTTTAATAAAAAATACCAAGACTAAACAAATTTAATACGGTTCAGTGCAAGGCAAATCGAAATTTTCGAAGGCAAATCGAAACAATAAAACATCAGTGTACGGGAAAAAGATATTTTTTTTTCGAAAGCAAATCGAACGTCGTAAAATTAACATACATCAGTGCAAACATCTGTGCAAGGAACGTATCCTGATTAGGTGCAGCAACAGCCATAAAGACGACATCTTACCACTTCTCAACAGTATAAGAACAACATGAAATTCTATATCACGTAAGTCGAAATAACGAATTTCATCCTATCCCCACATGTTTAAAATCCCAAAAATTAAAAATAATCCTTATCCAACCCAAAGGAAAAAATTAAACAGCTCCAATAATTAAAGTATAGAAATAAGCAGAGAAATTGATCTTGAGAATATAAATTTAAATATTGAAGAATCTGAAAGAAAAAATTCTACTGAAACTAAGAACAACCATTTAGATAGTGAAATTAACATAGATAGTGAAATTAATTTAGTAAGTGACATCAAGTTAAAAAAAAACTATGATGACAAACGGTCAAGAAACTGATGCAACAACAGCAGCCGCTGCATCGGCGGCAATCAATCTTTTAAACTTACTCAGAGTTCCAGACATAGTCAAAGATATTCCCACTTTTGATGGAAATCCAAGACTTCTATTCGAGTTTATAAAAAACGTAGAAGAGGTATTACCGCTTCTCGGAAGTATTGATGGCACAAATTTATGCAGTCATACTCCGAGCCATAAGAAACAAAGTTGTTGGCCCAGCCAACGAAGTACTTAACGTATATGAGACTGCCTTATCTTGGACCTCTATTAAAGAGAACCTCATAAACCACTACTCCGACAAACGGAACGAGACGTTGCTCATACGCGACCTTCATAACTTAAGACAACATAACAGGACCTTAGAAAACTTTTATAGTGACGTGATAGAAATCCAAGCAGCCATGATTAATCATGTACAGATACATGAAAATGAAACTAACTTATAACTGCAAAGAATAACTTATAATGGGTGATTTTTAAGCTGGTTTGGTTTTGGCAACACTGGTTTTGACAGCTGACGTGTGTTTAGTACCTTGTGTCACTGTCAAACAGCTTCAGTTTGGTTTGCAATTTAACCATGGATCGTCTTACAAATGAACAACGCTTGCAAATTATTGAATTTTACTATCAAAATTCATGCTCGGTTCGAAATGTTCATCGCGCGCTGCTTGTGTTCAGCGATGAGGCTCATTTTTGGTTGAATGGGTACGTAAATAAGCAAAATTGCCGCATTTGGAGTGAAGATCAGCCAGAAGCATTGCAACAGCTACCAATGCATCCCGAAAAAGCCACTGTTTGGTGCGGTTTATGGGCCGGCGGCATTATTGGGCCTATTTCTTCAAAGATGATGCGAATCGCAGCGTTACTGTCAATGGTGAACGCTACCGAGCGATGATAACAAACTTTTTTTTGCCCGAAATGGAAGTTCTTGACTTGCATGATATGTGGTTTTAACAAGATGGTGCCACATGCCACACAGCACGCGAAACAATGGCGCAATTGCGAGGCGAGTTTGGTGAACAGTTAATTTCACGTTTCGGGCCGGTCAATTGGCCGCCTAGATCGTGCGATTTGACACCATTAGATTATTTTTTGTGGGGGTATGTCAAGGCTAATGTCTATAGGGACAAGCCCGCTTCGATTGACGCACTGGAAGCCAACATCCATGCATTCATTCGTGAGATACCGGACGATATGTGTGAAAGAGTATGCCAAAATTGGACTCAGCGGATGGGCTACCTGAGACGCAGCCGCGGTCAACATTTGCATGAAATTATCTTTAAACATTAAATTGCAAGGTTCAAACTATCGATTCAAATAAATATTTCATTCATTTTTTCGAATTTTTTGTGTTTTTTTTTTAAAAAAAGTTCTAAACCTCTTAAAAAATCACCCACTACAAGGAAATGTGCTTAAATACTTTTCTAACTGGACTCAGAGAACCTCTTGGTTCCACAGTAACGGCAATGAGACCTTCAACACTATCAGAAACCTTTGCTTATTGTACAAAGGAACAGAACATCTCATATATGAAACATGAACCGATATATTTTCAACATCAAAAGAAATTTTTGTCTCCCATCCATCAGGTCCTTTCTAGAAATCCTCAACAAAAAACCAAATGCATAACCCTTTTTACAACCAGCCAAGACAATATCCCCATCATACACCGAACCACACATTTAACTTCAACTCTCGTAATAGACCAGGACAACAGACAACAACTGGGTTATCACAGCACATACTAGAAACTGGACACTCCGCAGACTTTGATAACACAGTAATAATGGACAAGGAAAAGAGAACAAATAATAGGTACACACTTGAAAGTCTACGTCTACAACAAAATATAGACAAAACAATGAATACACAGGAAGATAGAGACAACACAATAGCTAGTTATTCTCTTGCATTAAGAGCGGTGTAATTTTTAATTCGATTTAAATTGGTTTACTTTCATTTAGTTTTTCTAAAGTGCTGTGCTGTAGGTTTTTTTATTTAATTTTTAAATTCAAATAATTTTAAATAATTCATTTTTATTTTAGAAAATTCAAAAATTAAGAATTGTCATCGTTCAATAATTATTATTAAATGTAACAAAAGTTTTTTTCATGTAAGTTTAATTTATAAAAAATTTAAAAGTGTAAATTGTTAATCGTAAGTTTCTATATACAGATTTAATAAACTACCCTGATGAAGTCGAGAAATTACGACGAAACGTAGGGAAAAGTATGAAATAAAGTTTTATTTGCATATAAAAGGAAGTGACCAAAATAGCCCGATTTAACTTAACAATCATAGTTCAAATAATTGGTCAAATTATTATTAATTCAATTTATATTCTCGGAGGGCCTGCCGATTAAACACAGTTCTATTAAATCAGAATACAATGAAACAATTCTTCAACCACATTAAAATTAAATACGACATAGAAACATGCATAACATTAAAATACTACAGTAAGCAAACAGAAAGACTAATGAAACAGAAAGAGAGACTTAAATTCCTACTCTCTTGTAGAGAATACGGAATTTTACCAAAACATATCACTAATACTACTTCAAATATCAAAAATAATTTCACAACAACTTCCATAAACCAAAAACTGCAAAAAATAGAATACAAATTCCATAAACAAATATTAAACTTAGAAATAAAGCAAACTAACACCAACATTAACTCAGTCAAGAAAAATCTCTTTCACATCGATATTAAAATAAAGTCAGTTCTTAATGCTATAGAATATAATAATTTTACATCAAAACAAAAATATAGGTATGACCAAATCAGTCAAGGTATCAGACAAACACATTCATCGAAAATACAGAAATTAAAAGACACACAGCTAGACAAGTTAGGAGTAGTTTTCAATGACACATGGTTTGTAAACAAAACTTACATCTCTTTTCCGAAAGAGGTTAAATGGTTACTCTCCTTAGGAGAAAAGTTTACAATCCCTGTGACACGCGAGAATTTCTAACCGATACATGTAATTGCTTGTGATGTACCTTGGGTTCTAAGGCTGAGGTATACTCGTCGGGTCCAGCGTTTAACAAAAGGAGGTACACAAAAAACTTTAGTGAAAAGGTCTTTTCTTTATTGAGACTCCAATATCAATATTAATTCATTAAGTCTTAAATTATATTGTTAATAATAGGTTCTTTTCTGATGACTCCTAGTCGCTCGGTTCGCTTCCTGTTGAATAACGGCTTTGCAGGTTTCTCCTTGGGGAGTCTTCTTTCTCGCAACGTACGTCTTCAATCTGGATTTCTCTGGTTCGTCTACTATGGTTTATCAATGGTCTTTAACTGGATTGTTGACGGCTTTAAACCGCCTTATCAACGGCTTTTAACCGGCTTATCAACGGCTTTTAACCAGCTTATCAACGGCTTTTAACCGGCTTATCAACGGCTATTAACCGGTTTATCAACGGCTTTTAACCGGCTTATCAACGGCTTTTAACCGGCTTATCAACGGCTGTTAACCGGCTTATCAACGGCTATTAACCGGTTTATCAACGGCTGTTTAACCGGCTTATCAACGGCTTTTAACCGGCTTATCAACGGCTATTAACCGGCTTATCAACGGCTATTAACCGGTTTATCAACGGCTTTTAACCGGTTTATCAACGGCTTTTAACCGGCCTATCAACGGCTATTAAACGGTTTATCAACGGCTATTAACCGGTTTATCAACGGCTGTTAACCGGTTTATCAACGGCTTTTAACCGGCTTATCAACGGCTATTAACCGGCTTATCAACGGCTATTAACCGGTTTATCAACGGCTGTTAACCGGCTTATCAACGGCTTCTAACCGGTTTATCAACGGCTATTAACCGGTTTATCAACGGCTGTTAACCGGTTTATCAACGACTTTTAACCGGCTTATCAACGGCTATTAACCGGCTTATCAACGGCTATTAACCGGTTTATCAACGGCTGTTAACCGGCTTATCAACGGCTTTTAACCGGTTTATCAACGGCTATTAACCGGTTTATCAACGGCTATTAACCGGCTTAAGTTATATGTTTTTACTTAATCGAGACCCCTTATCTCTGGTAGGGGGAAGTCTTTGAAAAAGTAATTTAACACAACTTGCTTATTCTACTTAAACTACTGAACCTTTACTAGGCTCTATTACGGGCTTATAACTAAAAGTTGAACTGTATTAAGCTATCTTTTGTGTGTTGCATGGCTTCCTCTCGTTACCTATTTGGTTAAAAGCAAATGTCAACTATAACCATATAAAGTGTAATATTTCATACAACTTCTCCATTTCTTTCCTTGCCCGTCACTCCCCTACCTTTGCTCTATGCAATTAGGAGTACCTCTATTCATGTTATTACATGAGGGGTTGGCGGGTTACAGGGGAAGACATTTTTAAATGATAACCAAACCATCATCTGGTACTGCATTGGTTTGGTTAGTTTTCACCACCTTTAATCTATCACAATTCACCATCGATGTGCTTTGATCGTTACCTTTTCGTGGTCCTCTGCTTGGTTCGTACGACTTGTTAAGCTCCTCTTGATCGGAATTCACCACACCTATTCATGTTGTTGTTGTGAGTCTGTTTCATAATGTGTATGCGTTGTGCTGTTGGTTGTTCTTTATTTCCCCACAGCTACTAGTAGTGTTGTTGTGATAAGATGGTTATGGTAATGTATAATGCTTTATCTTTGCTAGTCGGTGTCGGGCTTTCTTGGCATCGACACCTGCTTATTGGTTGCGGACGGTTTATTCCCTGATTTGGGTGTGTGCCAAATATGCCTGAATTAACAGTGGTGGCTGTCAGTGGCTCGGTTATGAAATTATTTATTAATTATATTAATTGTATGTAGATAGCTGTAGGTTGTTTGGTGTTTGTTAGGTGGAGATATGTAATGCTTCATTACATGCTGACATCGAGCAAAGCATTAGAACTTTTGAAGATGAGAGGGAAAAGGAAATAACCAGATCTAGAGTTACCAACCGCATTTTACAACACAATAGAAGAATAAAAAATACAACAATAGAAAAATTCATACTTAAAATACATAAAGATACGCAAAAATTCCTCAGACAGTACAAAAACGAAAATGTTGTCACCAAGGCAGATAAAGGCAATAAAACTGTTATTATGTACAAATCTGATTTCTTTAACAAAATGTCAATACTACTCGAAGATACAAATATTTACAAAACAGTTGGAACCGATCCAACACCAAAACTTCAAAAAACCAATAACAGCTTAGTAAATGAACTTTTCAAAAATAATTACATCGACCAATGGCAAAAGCATATAATGTACTCTTCATCATCAACAGCACCGAGATTATATGGCTTGCCAAAAATACACAAGGCAGATCTACAACTGAAACCTATTTCCTCTTCGACAAACGTTCCATGCTATCAACCATAGATACACCATATAAAGATGACAATCTCGGCTGTCATCCGAGTTTGCCTACAAGCTAATTCAGGAGAAACACGCACACATATGCAGTTGGCGTCCATTCACCATGATTTATTTGCACACATATGCACTTGGCGGCCATTCACCACCAAAATGCCGGTTATTTTAAAAATGCCACGAGTATGTTCAAAAAGTATAGTAAATGGAGCAACGAGTTATTAAGTGCTTACCTGACCTTAAACGAATACATTCCTCATACTAATTGAACTTAGATTTATAAATTGGTCTGCATAGGTAAGGAAAAGTCAGCTTGAAGTTAAAATTATAACAAAATAATTAAGAAAAGAATTTTTTATTTCTTATTTCCAGTGCGTATTTCAGAAAGAGTTTTTACAAAACAGTCTAAAATGTTCAAGTGCAATTAATTAAAACGCGAATAGCAGGAATGAAATTTGTTTCAGCTTATTTGGTGTTGAATTCAAAGGAAAATAAAAACACAAATAATACTTTATTAAAATATTACGTTATTAAAAAAAAATTACGGTTGTCAAAGAAGAAGAAAATAAATAGTTTTTTTTACTTCGAGGTGATAAAATCTCTCACCTTCACTTTCCAAGTGATGAAAGAAAATTTGTGAGTGGTCAGGATAACAAAACTGTCTAATTTTATTAAATTTGTGAACATACTTCCTTAACAAAATTGTACATTAGCAAAGTTTTTTTTGCAAGCCCGGAGAGATTTGGCTAAAAAAAACGACATCGGGGATTAGCGACGCCATTACAGAAACAAAATGGAGTTTCCATACAAACTATCGATAACAAGTATGCAATTCACGCCAGTAACACAGTTTTTCTCCGTGCTTAAGTCAAGTCCCGAGAATTCTCCGCGCTTAGCTTAGCCCGAAGGGGATTAGTTGTTGTTAAATTAAACATGTTAATTGCAGGACAGGACGACGTTTTTTTCAATTGATTTCCTCGGGGCTTGCAAAAAAACACGGCTATTGACACATATGAATAAATTAATAATTGCATTTGTTTAGATACAGAGAATCATATTTATGAGGTTTTGTATAACTTTAAACAGCCATCACGATAAAAACCATGGACAAGACACAACAAACGAACAAATCATCAACGGGGATATACGTTGAAACGTCGACAGTAGTCACGGCTGCCAGCGCGGGCTTTGCCTCTCCAATAGTAGGAGGGGAGAAGTCGCCAGTGACAAACAACAACAACAACAACAACAACAACAACAACAAACAACAACAAGACAAGACGACAAAGACAATTACAGAAGAGGAAGAAGAACTTCTTCTCACCCCCTTTTCCAACCTCGATGTAGATGATGGAGTTAGCATCGGAACTCTGACTGACGACGACGCATGTTCCGTTGCCAGCTCCACCTTCTCACGATTGTCAACTTCCTCAGTTCGGAGTAAAATCTCCAACTGTAAGAAGACAATCAAACGACTTGGCAAAAGGAGTTGGGAGGAACTGACCGACAACGAACGTATACGACTCCAAAACGCACGTGCTTTTCTGGAGAATGATCCTAAGAAGACAGGAGGGGCACTTGCCCAACCGTCCAAAGAGGTGACCTCAACAGAAGGTACGAGCGCGAGTACTCTGATGGGACCGCCCAATCCACCGACTGGTACTAAAACCCAGCCGAGGGTAGGTCCGATCCCATTAGATACTCCCACGACAAAGACACCGACATTGACGCCAACGACGCAGACAGCGGAATCACTTCCCCCAACCGGGAAAATGGGACCACTGGCGGTGGGGTGGGGGAGCCGTGTGGGAGTGGCGCTGGGGGCCCAAGCCCAGCAGGCTACTCCGGCGCGACTCTTCCATCTTCGTCAAGCAGAAGTAGCGTCATAGACCTGACAGGGAACACGACGACGAACACCGTCATTGAGACCAAGGCCTCACAGAAAGCTGGAAGTCTCAATGAACGTATACAAAGGAAGAGACAACGCAACGCTGAGAGGATTGTCCGACGTCTTTCTAGCAAGAACCCCGTAACCTTAACGGCCAGGGAGAAGCTAGCGTTGGACAATGCTACTCAGAGACTAAAGACTCTGACGACCACTGACATAACGAACAACTTGACGAACAAAAGAACAAAGACCTTGAGGGCGGCAAAGGAGACGGGTGGCACTGCGCCCCACCCCGAACCAAACTCAACGGCGTTCAAAAGAGCTAGGCAGGACGATAAGTCTTCGCCTACGAACCCATCACCAAAAACAAAAAGACCGAAGACCTTGATTACGGAAGTGACCATTGAGAAGCGACAATTTGCCATTGCGGATTTCGGTGCACCTTCTCGGAAACTTTCCAATGATCAATGGCAATTGATGGAAGTTAGAATCCTGGACGAGGTGAACGATGCTATCGTTAAGAACGGGCCACCGCCTCTCTTCGGTAGCTTAAGAACCGTCCACGGATTCAAACTGCTGACATGCGAGGACGGCAACACTCTCGTGTGGCTGCAGAACTTCGTCAAAAGAACGGTAGCTCCCTGGCCTAACGCCTTCCTTCGCCTAATAGGTCTTAAGGAAATAAAAGACCTTAATAAACCTAAGGCGAAGATGATGTTGCGGGGTCCGACCATCCCTAGAGACAGAATTGAGAGGTATCTGCAATCCCTAAATACAGAACAACACAGTGAAAACTGGAAAGTGCTTGAGATTGGGGAGCAGACGAAGGAAGGTACAGAAGTGGTTGTGCAGCTTAGTCACAAGTCTATACCACTTCTGAAGAAAATTGGCTTCAAGGTGCGCATCGGGATTAACCGGTGTAAACTGAGATTAATGGCCAATCAGAACAAACAAGTAAGTAAGGGGCGGGAGGTTTTTAATAAATATGAACATGAAATTAATACAATTTAATCTTCAACATAGTAAAGCCGCCAGCGCTAGCCTTGTCTACCTCATGGAGAGTAGCCAAATAGATATCGCCCTTATTCAGGAACCCTGGATTGGATCAGGTGGCAAAATTAAGGGTTTTAACTCAAAGGGACTTACACTGTTCAAAACTGCGCAAGCGGTAGCAAACAGTAATTTTAGAACTTGCATTGTAGCTAGGAAACAGTTTAACCTCTTTCTTTTATCTACGTATAGCAATATAGATTAGACTGCTCCCACCACTCATCCTGGCATCCTGTTATATGCCTTACGACGGGACGGAGGGACCACCTGCGAATCTCACAGGCCAGCTTGTGGAGCGGGCAGCAACTGACGGTTGGGACTTGGTCCTGGGATGTGATGCTAACATCATGCTCAATGGGGAAGTACCGACACTTACAGTAAAGGTGAGTCTCTTTTTGAATTCATAATAGAACATAATTTACTAGTGGCAAATAGGGGCAATGAGCCCACATTTGTTACTAAAAATAGGGAAGAAGTGATCGATATAACTGTTACTGATAACTCCGATACAGTTTCAATCGAACAATGGAAGGTTCTCAAAGAAGAATCATTTTCAGACCATAAACTTATAAGTTTCTTGATAGGTGATACAGTGGAAAGTCCGAAACCTTATAGGAATTTCAGGAATACTAACTGGGATCTCTTTAACAGGGAATTAGAGAAGAGATGCAAAAATCTCAATAACACTGCGATTCAAGAACCTAAACATATTGATCAAGCATCTGAAGATCTCAGGGTGATTCTAAGAAACGCCTTTGAGAAAGGTTGTCCACTGAAACATACTGGGAAGGGAAAAAAGAAACCAGCCTGGTGGACTGTAGAACTCGGCAATTTGAGAAAAGAAACGAGAAGACTTTTCAATGCTGCTAAAAACACCAGAAGCGATAATGACTGGGATATCTATAAAACCAGTCAGCGAAAATTTAAAGCAGAAACGCAACGAGCGAAACGAAACTCATGGAGAACTTTTTGCAGTGAAATCGAAGGTACAAACGAATCGGCCAGGCTAAGAAAAATTCTTTCCAAAGATACGATCCCTCTAGGATCTCTTAAGACGCCCACTTGGTGCTGGACCGAATCCTGCAATGAGACTCTTGAACACTTGATAAATACTCACTTCCAGGGCTGCGGGTCAAATGACAGTAACCCGGAAACAGAGTCCTACACGGAACACATTGTACCAACGGATATTATAACGGATGAAAAGATCAGATGGGCCATCCATTCCTTTTCTCCGTATAAATCCCCTGGCCTTGACGGCATCTTTCCAATGATGCTACAGAAAAGCGAAACCCTAATTATACCGCACCTGAAAAATATATTCCTTAATAGTTTAAAATGGGGATATGTTCCCTTGTCATGGCGCGAAGTCAAGGTGGTTTTTATTCCAAAAGCTGGCAAGCCAAGCCACACAGAAGCAAAAGACTTCAGGCCAATTAGCCTGACATCGTTTATTCTTAAAACGTTTGAAAGACTGATAGACCTACATATTCGAGGCACTTTGAAACTGGTTGAACTATCCCCAGCACAGCATGCCTACACAAAGGAGAAGAGTGTAGAAACGGCTCTTCACAGCGTCGTTGGCACGATTGAAAAAACAAAAAGCGACAAAGAGTATACCCTTGCTGCGTTTCTTGATATTGAAGGTGCTTTCAATAACGTGAAAGATGAAGCAGTAAAAGCAGCTCTAGTAGACAATAAGGTTGATAATTCGTTAATAGATTGGGTTATGTGCATGTTAAAAAACAGGCAAATCAACTCGGAACTAGCAGGTATACAAATGAGAGTAACCACATCCAGAGGTACCCCACAAGGGGGGGTCCTGTCACCACTCCTCTGGGTGCTAGTTATGAACACAATCCTACTCGATCTGAAACACTGCGGAGTAAGGGTAGTAGCCTACGCTGACGACCTTGCGTTATTAGCGACAGGAAAATTCTTATCAACTATCAGCGAACAGATCGAATATGCCCTTTCTAAGGTTAATAGATGGACTAAGAAATGTGGCCTGATGGTTAACCCGTCAAAAATAGAACTAGTCCTTTTTACAAACAAAACGAAAATACCAAGCTTCAGAATTCCTTCAATTGAAGGGACACCTCTGAAGATTTCAGATAAGGCAAAGTATCTTGGTGTGATTCTAGATAGGAAACTAAACTGGAGTCTTAACACTAAGGAACGAGCCAAAAAAGGAATGATTGCATTCTATTCTTGTAACAGAATCTTTGGGAAATCCTGGGGACCGAGTCCAAAAATTATCAGGTGGATGTATTTGGCAATAATTAGACCGATACTAACTTATGGTAATTTGGTCTGGTGGAATGCAATTGAAAAAAGCACAAACCTCAAAACTCTGACAAAAGTTCAGAGACTTGCGTGCATTGGGATTACAGGGACCATGAAATCCACTCCAACTGCAGGGTTGGAGGCGATACTAAACCTGAAACCCCTAGACCTTTTCGTACAAGAATCCGCAGCATATAGCGCCTTACGGCTAAGCCAGACTAATTCCTGGAAAAACAGCACAAAAGGACATGCTCAGATTCTTCACAAATATTCGAGTGATAGTATCATTACAGACTATAAGACACCCGAATTTGACTTTCATAAACCATTTAAAACTGCCTTTCCAGGCAGAGAAGAATGGTTGAATAACCAACCCTACACCAGTGAATCCGCAATAGCGATCTATACTGATGGCTCCAAAATGGACACGGGTGTTGGTGCAGGCTTTTTCTCAGAACCTCTTGAGCTAAACAACTCACTTAGGCTCCCAGATTATAGTAGTGTCTTCCAAGCGGAGGTCCTGGCAGTGACAACAGCTGCTAGACAGGTATCAATGATGGCGATGCCACGGGCTGATATCACCTTTTACATTGATAGCCAAGCGGCAATAAAAGCGATTTCTGCCAATGTGATTAAATCGAAGCTTGTTTCTTGCTGTCGCGAAGAGCTTAAGTTTCTTGGCGCGCAGCACAATATTAGACTCTGCTGGGTCCCGGGACACAGCGGGATACCGGGTAATGAAAATGCCGATGAGTTGGCAAGACAGGGATCAGCGCTTGACGCTAGTCAAGCGGAGCTGGTCAACATCCCGCCCTGTAACATTAAACGGAAAATTTCAGACTTAATCCTAGAGAAATCCAATGAAAGGTGGAATCTACTTAACACCTGTGATACTACTAGGAAAATATGGCCTTGCTTTAATAAGCAGAGAACAGACAAAATTATGCAACTTAGTAAGAAGTCCCTTCGCTCTCTTACGAGCATAATCACCGGACATAATTTACTAAAATATCATAAATTTAAAATGAAACTTAGTACAGATGACATATGTAGCGGATGTGGTGATGAAGAGGTGCATGAAGACACATCGCACTTTCTCCGTCACTGCCCTGCACTCTGCCACCAAAGAATGAAATTTCTTGGTAGTTACTTCTTTGATAATCTAGAAGATCTATCAAATATTTCGGAAACTAAAATATTGAACTTCGTCAATGCCTCAAAATGGTTTGACTGATTAAAGAACACATAGGTTTTTATCACAATAGAGTGATTACACTCATGGGTAGCACAACGGATCTACATTGATCTAAGTGTGACAATAACAACACCAATTTGTCAGCCCAACAACCTAACCTAACCTAAACAGCCATCCAATTTCAAACAAGTTTAACCGAATTAAACTATCGCTAATGATCCATTTGACTTTATGACCCTGTTTGTTTTATTATCATTATCTGATCCGGATCAGATCTGGTGGATAGTAAAATGCAGCTACCAATCATATAAAAAAAGAGACACTCTTTTTTTACTAGGGCCATGTTTGAATTGGATTTAAATAAATTGTATCCAAAGATTAATTTTTGACACTAATCAGGTATATCGATATAGGGTAATGTCAAAGTCCAATTGACACACGGCCTTAATATTGAAAGTCTTACTCATCAAATACATTGGAGCGTATTCATAGTCGTTTGCTAAGCTCATGTTTTACTAAACTACAGGTTAAAATCAAATGGATCAACGAATACAGCTCCTATTTTTAACCAAATTACCTCTCTACCCTAACCCATAGTCTAGTCTAAACCATAGCAATCAATATTTATTATACAAAATGGGGCATATTCATAGTCACTTTTAAACTCCAGTTTATGTTAGACTGGGGTTTATTTAATGTTATTTAGATAGGATAAACCCAGGTCTAAGAAAAACTGGAGTTTAAAAGTGACTATGAATATGCCCCAATACATTTAAACTCAGGTTTAACTTAGCAACAGTCCAAAGTCAGACTATCTCGATGGGATGTCTGTCATTGGATTCCAACAAATCGACCGAGTTGTGGAAGTTGTAGAGCGTTGCAGAAGAAGTGTACTTACTGCAAGAAAAAGCATGCCAGAGAAGAGTTGGTCAGTTATCCGGTAAATGAGATCGTAGAGCGTGCCAAACAAGCATTCGACGAAGGATGCTGTGAAATTTGGTTGACATCCTAGGACACCGGCGCCTACGGAAGGGACATTGATTCATCTTTGCCAAAATTGCTGCGGGAGCTCATCGAAGTTATTCCAGAATGTTGTATGATGCGTGTAGGTATGACAAATCCCCCCTACATACTTGATCATCTGGAAGAAGTAGCAAGGGTCTTAAATCATCCACGGGTCTATGCCTTCCTTCACGTGCCTGTACAGAGGGGCAGTGATAGTGTTCTGGGAGAAATGAAACGTGAATATTGTCGCAAGGAGTTCCAACATGTCGTCAATTTTTTAAAGGGAAAGAGTTCCTGGCCTCACAATCGCCACGGATATAAACCGTGGTTTTCCTAGCGAAACGGAGGATGATTTCGAGGAAACCATGACACTCTGTGCCAAGTACAAGCTTCCAAGTGTGTTTATAAATCAATTTTTTCCACGACCAGGAACACCAGCCGCTCGTATGACTCGTATACCAGCGAATGTGGTCAAAAAAAGGACCAAACGTTTGACGGATCAGCTATGAACCGTAAACACAACGATTTTGAGAGGTATATACAGTTTTAGTCACTGAAATTTCGCATGACAAAAAGCACTATGTTGGGCATAATAAATACTACGAACAGATACTTCTTCCTATTTGTATTTTCATAGACTCCACTGTTCATTTGTTATTTAAAATATTATAAAAAATAAAAATATTTAACTGCATTTCGTTTTTTACTTGCGACGTTTGTAGGTACACACATTTTATGCTGCTCTCATTTTCGGTTAGCGGAGGCTTTGGTTATCATGCTAGACAGCATTAATTTGTCTATATGGCCTGATAACAAAAAGTTTTGTTAGTTTGTTATTTTGAAATACTACGAAAGATGGCCAATGATTTCAGATAAATATTAAATTAGTTCCAATTTAAGATAGATATCGGTATACAAAAACTACGTCCATGACCCGATTATGGAACTCCATGTGAATGGTTTTCGCTTCGATCTGTCACATACAAAATCGAAAAAAATACCCAATATTTTCAGCCATTTATTTTATCGTAAATTGTAACTTCTAGAGTCATGTCGTTTTAGTAAAATGACGATGTGAAGACGGTTATGGAATTTATTTATTAAATAGCGACAGTCATTAGAACGTTTGAAGACATGGCCCTGAAAATGGTTTTAGGAATTTGGGGTCTTCATTTGTATCATATTTCACCTATCGATATATACTTACTTTGCTTTAGCTGGCTCTACAGTTCCTGGGTGTCCTTTTGAGTCAAGGATGGATATAAACAATTTTAGAAAAATTTGCCCATTTAGATAAAAATCTTCCCGAGTCGAAAACATAAAATAACAAAAAATAATGCGTAAGATAATCTACATGTATTTCTAGATTCCTTCTTTTATAATCCAAAATTAAACAAAATAAAATTTCTATAAAGCCTAGATCTTTATTTCACATCAGAAGAAGAATTAACACTTTAAAAAGCCTTATTGCCAAGTTTTTAAAAATGCAGTGGAGGCTTCGATGCCACTATAACGCAGCATTGCCATTTGTGGTGGGGATTCCTAGTATGAATTTGTTTTGTTTTTATGTGTAATTAATGTTGATAATTTTTTTTGTTTGGTATGTGAATGTAATAAACTATTGTGCTGCAACGCGCGGTTGGAAGTTTTTTTTTTTTGCCTATATGAGTTCTTTAATCTACCTCCTCCATGTGTGAAGCATCTTCAGAATCCTCTACAAGTGGTGGTGCGTCACCTGCTGCGGCCGGCGGCAGCAGTTGGTTCTTCTGTGGGCATTGGTTCATCATCATCGATGTCAAAACCCAATTTAATCATGCGGTAGATTCTTGAAGCGTAAACTTGTGAGCTGTCCAATGACAAATCAGATGAGAGCAGGGATTTCTCGAAAATAGGATGACCAAGTCCTTGACAGCTTTGTCGTTTTCATCGGCATCGGCTTTAAGGCGGAGTGTATCAACAATTGGATAGTCAGGGTTGATTTCCAAGTGCTTCTTGCCAGCTATGTAACCCATGGTGGATGAATCACGCAGAGCTTGTGCCTTCATGATTCGCTGACCAACCAAATTGAGATGTTACAATACAGCAAGGCGACTCAACAAGACGGTTTTCAACGACCACCTTTTCGACTTTGTTGTCCATAATCAACTTCATAACCTTGAACAGATTCTCGAACTTGGCTTTGTCTTCTTCGCGCTTCTTCTTCTCCTCCTCGTCTTCTGGTAAATCCAAACTGTTTTTCAATATTTTTGAACCTCTGGCTTAATTTTTCAGCAATGTTGATCTTCTTTTCTGCTGGTTTAGTTTTATGGCCATCTGAATTGGATACGATTACATCGTCTTTTTCAATTCATTTCAAACGCTCTGTTAAAACCAGAGAAGTTGGAGATGCTAAATCACGAGGGAGAAATACTTCGATGTTTGAATTAATGAGCTTGATACTTGATTCTATTCTTGATTTCTTAGCAGCATTTATATTACTTCCCGCAGCTGCCGGCTTTTCGGTGCTGGTAGAAACCACATTGACATTTGAATCTTAATCGATTATTTCATCTGTTGTGATTGATGATGATTGCTCGGTTAGATCTATAGTAGCTAGAGATTGCAGATCCCGAGGAAGAAATACTTCGATATTGGAATCAATGGACATACTCGATTCATTTCTTGATTTCTCATCGTCGGTTATCATCTTTTCAGCCGGACTCTGTTCAGATGTTAAAATCGTATTGGCACTAGAACCTGACACAATAACATCATAATCTTTATTGGTTAACTTCAAAGGATCTTCTTCCATGTTCGAATCAGTTATAGACATTGTTGATTCGTTTGGTTTACTTGCAGAAACCTCATGGAGCGTTAAATTGGATGTATTATTTGTAGAAGAAGTAGAAAGGTCAGTTACCGAAGTGTTGGCCTTATTTTCTTCTTTTTTCGGAACATTTGCTGTGTCGATTATGTTGACTTCTATGATACCAGCAATGGATTCTGCATCCTCTAGACCATGGTGAATTTTCAAATGCTGTAAATCCTCCACGCAGCATCTGAATGAAGTCACACAAATGACAGACATAACCTATCGACTATCGCCATCATTTTTTCCATACGTTTAATCTTATCCTTCAAGTAGACTAACTCGATATCGTCGTCAGACGAATCTGAGTCGTCAGATGGAGGGCGTTTGGACTTCTGGCCGGGTCTTTTCTTTAAATTTTGATGCAATTCTTTAAATACTGATTTATTTTTAATGCTCTTTGCAAGGGGAATATCTTTCGCTTTCTGTGTCTTTGCCTTGACCACCTGAAAGTTTAATAGGAGTATTTGGTTCGAGTACGGGCATTTTTGGAGAGCGACTTGCTTTTTGATTTCGACTTCTTAGCGCTCTGATATTTAATGGACTTATTATCACCTTTGCCCTACGGATGCGGCGCTTACTTGACAAAGATGTTGGCGAAGTAGCGACCGGAGATTTATCAGGCTTTTTTTTTCTTAGGTTGAACAGGTGTAGTTTTTGACGTGTCTTTGGCAAAAGTGCACATTCGTCGACCAGTAGCAGTTACAACACCCTGACAAATAAACATATCTCGAATGTCTTCATTCAGACGATCCAGTTCCTTTTTTTTCGTTCTTGTTATTCTAGGTTTGCTCAGCTCATGGTGTTCTTCTTCTTCTGTCTTGTCATATGTATTCTTGTTTTCGTTCTTTTCAGGACTGTAGAGTATTTCCTGAAATTGAGAAAAAACAACAATTTATTACAAATATTAATGAGTTTTTTAATATATAAGTGTTGTTCAATAAGTAAACTGACAAACATTGCTGAAGGTGTACAAATTTGGGACATTTCAACACAGCTTAAAATTGTAAGGAACTGGATCTCTAACTAGGATATCTCAAAGATTAGCAAAAACAATAACAAAAACCGAACTACATATGAAGAGGTGGGACGGAAAATTGTAGAAATTTAAAAGCTTCCTAAAAATGCCAGGTGGGACCTTAGAGTCACTTGTTTATAATACATCCTCTATGGATAGAAGAGGTTTTATCATCAGTGCGATTTCAAATAATGATAGCGAAATATTCTAGATTGCAGAAAAGCCATTGACTTCTTTTTAGCGTAAAAGTAAAAAGGGCCTGGATTAAGTATATGTGCTTCTGGTTCTCCTTCATGCGACTAACGTAGTCGGCCAAAGAGCAAGATTACTCGCCCGAAGCTGAAGTTTGATAACGCAACAAATCAGAAAGCTTACCTCGGCTGTTGTTTTCTTCGTGTACGCCCAATTTCAAATCCTTGTTCTCCTTGTCTGCGGTGAGTTCCTCAAATAATTCCATGCACTTTTTGACTAAGTTCTTGCGGATAACCTTAAGAACCTTCTTCTGTTGGAGCATTTCACGAGAAATGTTCAGTGGCAAATCCTCTGAGTCGACAACAGCTTTCATGAAGTTCAAGTAGGATGGAATTAAATCCTCACAGTTGTCCATGATGAACACACGACGCACATACAACTTGATGTTGTTCTTCTTCTTTTGGTTGTCGAAGACATCGAAGGGCACTCAACGTGGCCCAAAGAGAAGAGCACGGAAATCCAATTGACCTGAAAAGACATGACAATTTACAAATTAAGCCCAAAAGAAATTAACAAGTAAAGAATTAGAGCTAGTTATATTTGTTTATAACAGACTCTCCTCAGCAGATTTCTGAATTTTGCGTCAAATACTGAGAAAACAAATTTTTCGATTCGCTTGCTATATTTATTTTTTTATTTTTATTTAATTAACTTATCTCTTTTTTAATAAAAACACGACAACACGAGCCAAACGCACCAAAAAACTTTTCACCACAGGAGTTAAAAAAAAGTTGAACTGTCAAAACAAAACAAGCTCACCCGGTTAAATTGTTGTTGGATTTCACATCTATTCACGGACACAAAATTAAATTACAAATACAACAATGTAAGCAAATGGGTGTTGGAGGGTGCAACGATTGTCATCTTTATATGGTGTATCTATGCTATCAACTATCAAAACACATAGGACAAATTTTGAAAAACATATTAAACGAAAATCTTAACATTAAGAACTCAATTCAACTAAAAACTCAATTAGAAGGCATTGTTTTAGAGGAAGATGATTTTCTAGTTTCTTTTGACGCTGTTTCACTCTTCACGAACATTCCGACTTACCTCGCTATAAAAATAATAATGAAGAAGTGGGACACAATAAAAAAACTTAACAAAAATACCAAAAACACAGTTTTTAAGAATTCTAGAATTTTGTCTGAAAGATAACAACTACATCAAATTCCAAGATTAAATAAACAACCAGACTTTTGGTATGCCCATGGGAAATCCCCTCTCCCCCACAATAGCTGACATCATTTTGGACGATTTAATAGAAAAAACAATAGAAGAACTTAAAAATGAAAAACAAATTAACATCAAATTCATCACCAAGTACGTAGACGACGTGTTTGCTATCATAAAAGAAAAAGATAAGGACGAGATCTTGAATTCCCTGAACCATTCACAAAACTTAAATTCACAGTTGAAATAGAACAAAACCAAAGCTTACCCTACCTAGACATCAGAATTTACAGAACAAGAAACAAAATTAAATTTAACTGGTATTCTAAAATTACAGCATCTGGCAGAATGATTAATTTCCTCTCTACTCAACCCTTACAACAAAAAATTAACACTGCAAACAATTTTATCAACAAAATAATAAATATAAGCGATACAGAATTCAAAGAAGAAAACATAAAAACAATTAAAACAATTTTACACATGAACAATTTTCCACATTACTTAATAAATAATTTAATTAACAAGAATATCAATAGAACTAACGAAAACAAAAATTCTCAACAAAATCCAGAAGTTGGTAACACTATGAGGTACTATGGTATTGAATATATTCCAAATCTTACTGATAAGAGAAACTTAAATAAAATAATAAATAAAGAAAATGTGACATTCACTCACAAATCAAACTCAACAATAAGACAACTATTTACCAACACAAAAACCAAAATAGAAAAAGAACAACAACATGACATCATTTATAAAATTAGGTGCAATGGGAAGGAAGGGGAGACGTGCAATCTGATCTACATTGGGACAACTAAGAGATCACTGGAGACGAGATTAATCTAACACAAAGCGAATATTCGGAACAAAAGAGAATCCACTGGGTTATCACAGCACATACTAGAAACTGGACACTCCGCAGACTTTGATAACACAGTAATAATGGACAAGGAAAAGAGAACAAATAATAGGTACACACTTGAAAGTCTACGTATACAACAAAATATAGACAAAACAATGAATACACAGGAAGATAGAGACAACACAATAGCTAGTTATTCTCTTGCATTAAGAGCGGTGTAATTTTTAATTCGATTTAAATTGCTTTACTTTCATTTAGTTTTTCTAAAGTGCTGTGCTGTAGGTTTTTTATTTAATTTTGTTTATTTATTTTCAAATAATTTTAAATAATTCATTTTTATTTTAGAAAATTCAAAAATTAAGAATTGTCATCGTTCAATAATTATTATTAAATGTAACAAAAGTTTTTTTCATGTAAGTTTAATTTATAAAAAATTTAAAAGTGTAAATTGTTAATCGTAAGTTTCTATATACAGATTTAATAAACTACCCCTGATGAAGTCGAGAAATTACGACGAAACGTAGGGAAAAGTATGAAATAAAGTTTTATTTGCATATAAAAGGAAGTGACCAAAAAAGCCCGATATAACTTAACAAACATATATATATTTCTGCTAATTTTCTTAATCACAGACAAGACAAAACCAACAAATCCCTCTTAACTACTCAAACCCTATGCCAGGACAAAGTAATCCCTATCTAAATAGACCTTTCAGAACAAATCCCGGTTCAGGTCAATTCTCAAATTGGCAGAAATTATCACAATACGAACCAATGGACGCTAGTATAATATACTCAAAATTAAAATCCCCAACGCAACTTCCGAATGCCACCCATACACAAAGTAATATTTTAAGACAAGCTGGTCCCTCAAATACAACCAATCGAGAACTACATAACATTGATATCGAACACCCAGGAACCTTCGAATATGATCACCCAGATGAAACCACCGACCAACCGAACTATGAAATAGAAAACCCATACCAAAACCTAGATAGATATTACAATGAACAATTCCAGCAAAACCTTGATACATTCCATATAACAAACCACCAAGATGATACGGAAAATTTTCAAGAACCAGCCTCTGGGAACCAATCGGATATATAAACATGGAAATATTTTACCATATGTAAATATTTCCTCACAATTTGGAAGACCACTCAGATTCTTAATAGATACTGGCGCGTCTTCATCTTTCATCAATCCCGAGTTCGCTGACCCCCAATTTCAAATCCCCATCAATAATACGGTTATAAAAACAATTTTCAAAGAACATACAATCAATAGAAAAATAATCTTTCCCTCTTTTTCGGAATTCCAAACGCACGGCACGTTTAGATTTTTAGTATTCAAATTCCATGGATATTTTGATGGTCTTATCGGGTTAGATATTTTAACTCAAATTAAAGCAAAAATAGACTTGGAACAACAAAAACTGATAACAGAAAATTCTAGTATTTCCCTCCTTTTCAAACCGAATTCGACATCATCTCAATACGTTATTCCTCCATTATCAAAAAATGATCTGTCGTCTACCTGTAAGCATACTGAAATTAAGCCAAGCATTTCAATTTCAGAAGGGATATATGTTGCTAAAAATTGGTATAGCATCGTGGAAGTAACTAATACTTCAAACAAAGAACAAGCTATTATTCTAGAACAACCTATGAAAGTCTGCCCATATTCAAATACAGAATTCTGTGAGGTTAATATTTCTGAAACATATTCAAAATCGTATGACAACAAAACTTCGGATAGTGAAATATTAAACTCATTGAAACTTAACCACTTGAACTCTGAAGAAAAAAGATCAATTATTAAATTATGCAAACAATTTGAGACTATTTTTTTTAAAAAAACTCAATCCCTTACTTTCACTACCGCTGTGAAACATAAAATTCCAACCAATAATGATGTTCCTATATAAACCAGGTCATATAGATACCCGTACATACACAAGACAGAAGTTCAGAAACAGATACAAGAGCTACTTCGACAAGGTATAATTCGCCCAAGCCATTCACCGTGGAGTTCCCCGGTATGGGTAGTTCCGAAAGGAAAAGACATACCTACGAAAAAGTGGCGACTTGTTATCTATTTTCGTCGTCTAAACGAAAAAACTATTAGTGACAAATATCCACTCCCGAACATAACGGAGATTCTGGATAAGTTGGGTAAATGCATGTATTTCTCCACGCTAGACTTAGTAAGTGGGTTTCACCAAATAGAAATGGACCCCAAAGATATACCTAAAACAGCATTCACAGTCGAAGGAGGTCACTTCGAGTTCGTGCGAATGCCGTTTGGCCTCAAAAATGCTCCATCAACTTTCCAACGCGTGATGGACCATGTGTTAAGTGGTCTTGTAGATAAAGTCTGTTTGGTATATTTGGACGAAATAATTGTATACCTAAAACAGCATTCACAGTCGAAGGAGGTCACTTCGAGTTCGTGCGAATGCCGTTTGGCCTCAAAAATGCTCCATCAACTTTCCAACGCGTGATGGACCATGTGTTAAGTGGTCTTGTAGATAAAGTCTGTTTGGTATATTTGGACGAAATAATTGTATTTTCCACCTCCCTGCAAGAACATCTAGAAAATTTGAAGAAAGTTTTCTTAAGATTGCAAGAATTTAATTTTAAAGTACAGTGAGAAAAAACTGAATATCCTCCTTGGATATTACCGAAAGTTCATAAAAGACTTTGCAAGGCTAACAAAACCACTAACGGAATGCCTGAGAAAGGGAAATCAATAACACTTGACGAAAAACGTCACAGCTTTTGAGATGTGTAAGGATCTCTTGATTAACGACCCGATTCTTCAATACCCCGATTTTTCCCGACCATTCGTACTAACTACGGATGCGAGTAATTATGCAAAAGGTGCAGTTCTTTCTCAAGGCACCATAGGTAGCGACAAACCAATCTGCTAAGCTAGTAGAACCCTAACTGATTCAGAATGTAGTTACTCTACTATAGAGAAAGAGCTCTTAGCAATTGTTTGGGCAACAAAATATTTCCGCCCCTACCTGTTTGGTAAAAAATTCAAAATCGTGACCGACCACAGACCATTGCAATGGATAATGAATCTTAAGGATCCTAATTCCAAATTAGTCCGATGGCGCTTGAAACTCGAAGAATTCGATTACGAAATTGTATATGAAAAAGGCAAATTAAATTTAAATGCTGATGCCCTTAGCAGAGTCAAGATCGAGAACGAAGGTAATTCAATAGAACTTAACACAAACGAGACAAATAATATCCCTGGTTCAAGCGGTTCCACAATCCATTCAGCTATCGAGAACCTTGACGACCATATATACATCTCAGAAAGACCTCTGAACGAATTTAATATTCAACTTATACTTGAAACGAACGAAAAAGACCTACCAATGCATCTCCAAATTGTTTAAAAACAAACAAAGGAGAACCATTAAAAGACAACAATTTTCGGAAGACGCCATGATAACTATTTTTAAAAACTTTATGCCCCATAATAAGTACTGCGCTATATATACGGACAACGAAACATTCAAAATCGTCCAAAGCGTGTACTCAAAATATTTTTCTAATAATAAAGCTTTTAAAGTAATACGTTGTACAGAGATATTAAAAGACATACTTGAAGATGACGACCAAGACAAACTGATTAACGACTACCACATAAAGAATAATCATAGAGGTATAAATGAAACCTATCTACACCTTAAACGCGATTTTTTCTTCCCGTTTATGAAAAAGAAGATAACGAAAGTTATAAATAACTGCGATTCTTGCCAAAATCTTAAATACGACATTAAACCTCAAAAAATTGAGTACCAGATACCAGAAAATCCCGAAAAACCTCTAGATATCGTGCATATCGACATTTACTGTATCAATAATCAAAAGATCTTAACCATAATAGATAAATTCTCTAAATTTGCAGCCGCATATACAGTTCCGGCTAGAAACAGTCTAACAATAATTAAATCCCTTCTTCACTTTATGAGCCTACAGGGCATTCCAACGAAACTTATTTCAGATCAAGGAGCTGAATTCACTTCAACTGTTTTCAAAGACTTTATCGATCAATATAATATAAACCAAAATGTTACGTCATTACAACAATCAAGCAGTAACTCTCCAGTCGAAAGACTGCATTCTTCCCTTACAGAAATTTATAGAGTTATTTATACAAAACATAGGGATAGAAACCACGACGATATACTAAACGAAACCTTGATAACTTACAATAACTCCATACACTCCGCAACAAAATTGACACCATATGAACTCTTTTACGGAAGGACATACAAATTCAAAAATGTAAAATACAATAACGTTCACGAGTACCTTAAAAATTAAATGAATTTCAGGCAGAACTGTTTCCCTCTGTCAAAGAAAAGATAGGAAATCAGATAGTAAAAAATATTGACAAATTGAACTTAAAAAGAGAAAAACCCTACAGCATAAAAACAGGATCAATTATATATAGAAAAGAAAATAGAAGGAATAAACTTACTCCTAGATTCAGTAGGCATAAAGTCAAAAACAATAGGAAGGTTACAGTTCTAACTAATAATAATCAAAAATTGCATAAATCAAAAATAAAAAGGAAACATAAATTTTAGGTTGACAATCACCATCTTACTAATAACGACGACCACCGGTCAAAAAATGGAAGTACAAGACCTGACGAATAATCACGGACTTCTGACAATGAAACTAGCAACTGCCAGAACAATAAAGACGTACAAAAATTTAATCCACATAATACGTTTAGAAAATTATGAAGGAAAAATCAAGATAAAAGGCAACTCCCTGAAAATTTTCGACATAATCGACGGCTTTAATGACTCACTTAACGTGATTAAAATCAAATACGAACAACTACAAGCAAAATTTAAAATATTAACACCTAATCTGAGACAAAAGAGAGGAATTATAAATGGTTTAGGAACAGTCGTTAAAAGCATAACAGGGAATATGGATGCCGATGATGCTCTATATATAAATAAGAAAATTGAGGAATCATCACAAAGGCAAAATGATATCGAAGAACAAGGAAATAGCCAAGATAAGCTCAATAAGCAAATGATAGGAAGATTTGATAACATCACAAATCATATAAACATACAACAGAAACTTATTGAAAGGTATCTAATAAATACCGAAAAAACTTTAGGCAACAGGATAAGGTCAGAAGAAAACTCGATCAGATACATTCAATACTTAGATCAGATTAACTTTAATATCGAACTGCTGAATAATCATCTAGCTAGCATTTCCGAAGCTATAATTCTCGCAAAATTAACTATTATTTCCAAACATATCTCAAACACGGATGAATTAACATTTATCTAAGACTTTTTCAAAAACCAGTCCGTAGAAATCAAATTAGACGAACATATATATGAATTATTAGAGCTCCAAGCCTATTATAACCACTCCAATATAATTTTTAACATACAGATACCTTTCCTAAAAAACGAAAAATCCTCCTTTTTCCATTTAATCCCCATTCAAATAAAAAATAAACTACTCCACACCAAGCCCTTTTGTACCATGAACAATAATGAAACTCAATATTTTGATAAAAAATGTGAGCAAATAGAAAAAGTGTTCTACTGTAAAGAAGAAACAAACCAGGATGTCAATATCGAAACAAGCTGTATCGCCAACCTAATCAGCAACAAACCTGCACATTGCAGCACAGCAGACGTGGATCAAGAACATCAAATTTACCAACCCGAACCCAACTACATCCTTTTCGTTAACATTCCAGAAACGGAAGTTAGATCAACATGTGGCCCGGAAAAACAAAACCTTGAAGGCACATTCATAATCCATTTCACAAACTGCAGCATCGAGATCAACCAAATAACATATGAGAGCAAAAACAAGATATTCCTGGAAGAGGTTCACATCTACCCCATATCATTCAACAAAATGAACACGTCATTATCACACACAATCAACCTTCAAACATTACAAAACTTCCACTTCGAGAACAAGAAAGCAATACGTCACCTGGAAAAAAGCACCAATCAAAAAATGATCCTCGACTACACCATCATTTCCACAATCATCGGATTCATAATCATAATGTACCTCGTGAGAAGCCGTATATCCAACGATCGAGATAAATAAATTAAACAAAATTAAAACAACACCGCATGAATGAAACTCCACGAAATTAAGGAAGGTCGGAAGTAGAAGATGAACATGGATGGTTGGTTCGAGTATAGAATCGCGCTTACATTAGGCCGATGTCACATTTGGTCTGATGTTACTTTTGTTGAAATGTTAATGTCGTAAAAATATATTTTTGTTTTTCGATTAAATGTTATTGAACAAAAAAAATTGTTTAGTTTCATTTTCACTAATAAATTTATCTTTTCATGTGAGACACATACATGGAGTTGCAACTTTGATGGCAGATTCATATGGAAGATAAATCACATACTCAATCGTTTACTCTGTGCACTGGGGGAGGGGGTACTTTGTTGGATGCTGCCTTTATCAGAACCTCAAATCACGTGACCGAATGCTGCCATCGCAAAACTACGAATTAAATATGATACCCAAAGTTATATGAAGGGCAAATATACATAATATACTCACTGGAAATTTACCACAAAAGCGAGACAGTCGTTATTTTATTATATTAGCAAATTTATTTAGACGATTTCTTTCAGTGATTTTTATCAAGACGAATCGGAATTACCATTGCATAGTTGATGGAAATTCACATGACATATTCTTTGGTTTTTGCTAAGTAACTTTCAGGATTTAAGCTTTTTTAGAGCTTTTGACAGCAATATTTCTGTGAGAATTGTGGCAATTTTAAATGCTCACTACGGCAACCCTTTGAGAGCTTTGGAATGGAGATAGCTTATTGAAATCCATTATAGTATGGGTGAAAGGCAATTGTTCTGTCTTCCCTGTACTGCATATCCAAATTGAACAGAGTTTAGAAATGTTTAAACGGAGGTATACCTACAATCTGAAAAAAATCTCAAAAATGTGAAACTTCTTAATGGCAAAGAGGACCAAACGGAGGGGAATAGACAAAATTACAGCGTTTATTAGTTGTTCTTCCTATACTCTGTTCAACACAAACTGTCAGTGCAGTGCTCATGTGAGAGCTTTTTCCAAAGCAGTGGCGCCTGATGCACGCTCACGACACTGAATTGGGAAAAAATCGACTGAACAAATTAGCAAGCCACTGACTTAAGTATGCGAATTGTCGTTGTAATCCTCCGTAAAAAGTCTTACATTCCTCCATGACCGTTGTATCCCACTGCTGAAAGGATACTGATGAACGATCGTGCGCTAGGGATGGGAAAACCCGGCCAGTTGAAACCAAAACCGGTTTTTTCGTTTCGGTTAACCGGTTTTTTTCGGTGATTTTTTATCTCGGTTAAGACCGGTGTTTCTTCTAAAACTCAACACCCGGTAAAAAAAACGGTTATATACTTTAACACTTTAACTTTAACATAGATTTCTTCGAAAAAAGTTCAAGTTCTTCTAAAATTTTCAACAGTGCTTAAGAACTCTGTGTATAAAATAAGAAATACAAATTTATAAAATTACTTTTTGTTTCAAATCAGTTTTACTAAGCTTCATTTCTAAAAAACATCGGGGAACACAATTTAAGAAAAGAACCATTTGAATTCAATGTCATTAGTCTTATAATATTTATTTTTTTTTAAATCATTTTGATGAAAACCTTCCAAAAATTTTTTTTTGGTTTTTAGACAAAAAATACTTTCCAGTAAAAGTGCAACATTATTTTTTTTCCAAAAAAAAACCGAAAACCGGTTATTTTAAAAACCGTTTTTTTTTTGTCCGGTTAAAACCTATAGTTTAAACCGAATAAAAATAAAAACCGGTTATTTTGCAATAACCGCCATCCCTTTCGTGCGGTCGTCTTCGTCATATACGATGTTTGTGCTCACCCAGTTACCTTTCCCAATTGTAAGGAAATTCAAGAGCTTTTTCTGTGTATTTTGTTATGGATTTTTTGGGATTTGAAGCTTTTGAGAACAAATATATGAAAAAAAATTATAAAATAAATTCAAACACACACTCATTTACACAATATTACACATGCACGCATATGCATGCACATGTTTACACATGCCCACCCAGAAAACAGCAGTAGTGAAATTAATTAAAAATTTAAAACCAAAATATAAAATTATGAATTATACTAAAAATGAATTATTATTAAAAAGAAACGTAATTAATTCTTATTGATGATTCAAAATAATATTTAATAAATAATTAAGCAAAATCAAACAAAAAATAATTTTCCAACAAAATAAATAACACTCACGCAATTTCCATATAAAATAATTTTGCCTCAGGCGGCATAATGTCAAACACCAATTGAGCACCTTGCCCATGTACACCTAGCAACATCACAACAACAACAGAAAATCTGAAAGAAATAAGTGAATAAGTAAACAAAAAAAATTTTAAGGGCCATTTTAATCACTATTGCTCAACTTGAGGCAAACTCTCAAGTTGGCCAACTTAAGAGTTGACTTCAACTCTAGAGTTAAAACGCAAGTTGAAATTTCTTTTTATTCACTAATTATTTTCTCAACTCTCGAGTTGAAGATCGAAAGTTGGCCAACTTCCAGTTTGAAAAATATCCCTGGGATATTTGTGATATATAAAAGAAAACCAATCATTTTCAAATTTAAATTTGAATCTGTCAATCATATCGATGCCATAATGTGTATGTTATTTTGTGTAAAATAATGGCTGAAAAAAACAACAAGGATCCCAAACTTCCCAAAGGAATTTATTCGCTGGAAGAGGAAGATTGGTTATTCAATTTGCTCTGCTGGTACCGTGAAATAACAACCCATGGTTTCACAAAACGCGACAAAGATAAAGCGTGGGAGTCGTTGATCTGCAGATATCCAAGAATGAACTTGAGTTCGAAAAAGAAATGCATAGAGTCCAATTGGCTGCTTGCCATAAAAGAACTCAGTTCGAAGAACATCCTGCTGAAATCTCAGACCCGATATTTTTGACAGCAGCTGCAAGGGCAAGAATATTCAAGTTAGAGAGAAGTTTAAGTAGTAAATAAGTTTTTATTCAATTAATCGTTTTAATGTTGACATCTTGTACTGCCTTCTCCCAAACCACAAAGGGCTGTCAGTTTCATCATCTTCACTTTCACTGCTCGAAGAAGATGACGACGAAAAATAATAACTTCGGAACATATGTATTTTTTAAATATTTTTTTTTGGCTTTGAAACAAATAAAAAAGGAAAAAAAACAACTTTCTTACGTAAAATCTCAAGTTTGTTCGGCCAACTTCTACTTTTTCCAGGAGTTGAGAAATCTAAAGTTGATCAACTCAAGAGTTGAAAATCGAAAGTTGAAAACGCAAACTTTAAGTGAATAAAAACAAATTCACAAGTTGAAAACAAAAATCCTTAAGTTGTGTTCAACTTTGAGTGAATAAAATCGGCCTAAATTAACTCGTCAACTTATCTATCATCAACAACACAGCCACGTCAGCATATCGTGAATTCACACACCAACCTGTTAAAAGAAAACACAAAAACAAATTTAATAGATGTATGGTTGTGTAGTGTAGGTCATGGTATACAAAAACCACCACCTGATACTGCACATTCATATAATATGTGACGTATATAAGAGCGAAACAATTAAACACAGTTTATGTAAAACGACACAAATTACAATAAATAATATAAAATGCTGCACATTTAATTAATTTTTCAAACAAATACAACACTCTAATACACTAAAATAAAAGTAATGTCGCGACCAAAAACACTCTATATGAAGATGCCAATCTTTCGTACGTATCACCCTCCAAAGCCCATTTGTTTACATTGTTGTTTTTGTAATTTCGTTTTGTGTCGATAAATAGATGTGAATTGCAACAACAATTTAACGGGGTGGGATTATTCCGTTTTGCCAGAACAACCATTTTGTATGTGCAAATAACGCAGCCATCTTTAAAAAAATTTCAACTCACCAGCTTTTCACCATGAAAATGGCTGATGTTAGGTGGGATATCGGGATGTGTTGAAAAAAACACAAATTTAATGGTGCTTAGTCTGCTATTACACTACGAACTTCGCGTAATGAAACTTCTTTAAATTTTTCTTTGAAAATTCATCCTCTGAGTAGTGCGCTGTTACGCAATGATTTTTAAATCTTCGGCATTTCACAGAAAAGTCTGTAATAAAATAAATAACGTGATAAGCTAGGAATTATACATTGAAATTTCGGTCTTCGATAGTTTTCTATTAGTTTCGCATTTACATAGCATAATGTTCATAAAAGCCGTGTTTCTTTTGCAAGCCCGGAGGGATTTGGTTAAAATAATGATATTGGGGATTATCGACGCCATCACAAAAAAAAATGGAGTTCCCATAAAAACTATTGATTAGAAGTATGTGTGTAATTCACGCCGTTAAAACAGTTAAGCCCCGAAAATTATGTGCCCTTGGCTTTGCTTGGAGGGGATTAGTTGTTGTTGCATTTAAAATGTAAATTCTTCAGCCCCGACGCGACATAGTTTCTTTTCGATCAATTTCCTCCAGGCTTGCAAAAAAGGACGAGACTAGAGACATGCCAATTTATAACAGTTATGACATTTTTTGACCATTGAAAGTGGGCGTACGTTTGTACGTTTACACGCTTCGCACTACTTAAATAAAAACTTTAGGTGCTTGAATTCAGGGTTCGGACTTCAGAAATCGCATTTCGAAGTAGATCGAAATAAAAATAGCAGTGAAACCAAAATTTTCGAAGTAGAATTTTAATTTATATAAAAGGCTACTACATTTAACACTTTTTGCAAAATAGTGGCAAAAAGTGGAAAAATGAAAATCAAAAACATACTTTAGAGATCCCTGTTTTCTAACAAATTGTGCTTAATCTGAAATGACAAATCAAAAACCCTTTTACCCACACAGGCATCCCTAAAGGTTGGTTTCGTTCTTGACATTTCCACTTTCGAGCAAAAAGAATCAAATTCTAAAATAGAAGTAGATTGTTAGCGAAGCGCAGTCCTCAGTGATGCAGTAGATTTGATAACGTATGAAAAAGCGAAGTAAATCTACTGCTTTCGCAGTAAAGTCCAAACGCTGCTTGAATTATGCCCACCGGCGATGGACACTAGCCCATAAACAGTTCTTTTATAAATGAAAACTGTTATAATTGGCATGTCTAGAGTCACTTCCTGTCTTACGACAGTTGCGTTGATTCTCTGATTTCTCATTCGTTTTTCTTTTGTCATGTTCACAGTCTTTCAATAAATCGAGATTGAAATACAATACCAAACAATCGTAGAAACAAAACAAATAATGACACAAGACAATCGAATATACTTTGATTATAAATTTTCACGTTCAATTTGTTTCTACAAACTTATCCTTATAAGGTTGGGTTAGCACTTAACTCGTTGCTCCTTTTATTATACTTTTTGAACATACCCATTGAAACTCGAAAATAACCGACATTTTGGTGGTGAATGTACGTTTGCTGCATGTGTGTGCAAATAAAGCATGGTGAATGTACGCTTTCTGCATATGTGTGCGTGTTTCTCCTGAATTTCCCCTATGTGAGCTTGTAGGCAAACTCGGATGACAGCCGAGATTGGCATCTTCATACAGAGTGTTTTTGGTCACGACAGAAAATTACCACTAGGACATAATGCAAACAATATTTCTACATAAAACTAATATACAACAGTTAAACCACAATAGACTTATTTTAATAATTTCATTCAACATTAAAATCACAACACGAATTACGAAACAAGAAAAAAACACTACTATTAAATAAAACCGACACGATCGAGATAAATAAATTAAACAAAATTAAAACAACACCGCATGAATGAAACTCCACGAAATTAAGGAAGGTCGGAAGCAGAAGATGAACATGGATGGTTGGTTCGAGTATCGAATCGCGCTTACATTAGGCCGATGTCACATTTGGTCTGATGTTACTTTTGTGTAAATGTAGATGTCGTAAAAATATATTTTTGTTTTTCGAGTTAATGTTATTGAACAAAAAAAAATTTAGTTTCATTTTCACTAATAAATTTATCTTTTCATGTGAGACACATACATGGAGTTGCAACTTTGATGGCAGATTCATATGGAAGATAAATCACATACTCAATCGTTTACTCTGTGCACTGGGGGAGGGGGTGCTGCCTTTATCAGAACCCCAACTCACGTGACCGAATGCTGCCATCGCAAAACTCCGAATTGAATATGATACCCAGAGTTATATGAAGGACAAATATACATAATATACTCACTGGCAATTTACAACCCAAGCGAGACAGTTGTTTTATTTCGAAAATCTTATTAGCAATTTTATTTAGAAGATTTCTTTGAGTGATTTTTATCTTTTATATCGACGAATCAGAATTACCATTGCCTAGTTGATGGAAATTCATATGGCATGTTCTTTGGTTTTTGCTAAGTAACTTTCAGGATTTAAGCTTTTTTAGAGCTTTTGACTGCAATATTTTTGTGAGAATTGTGGCAATTTTAAATGCTCACTACGGCAACCCTTTGAGAGCTTTGGAATGGAGATAGCTTATTGAAATCCATTATACTATGGGTGAAAGGCAAATGTTCTGTCTTGCCTGTACTGCATATCCGAATTGAACAGAGTTTAGAAATGTTTAAACGGAGGTATAACTACAATCTGAAAAAAATCTCAAAAATGTGAAACTTCTTCATGGCAAAGAGGACGAAACGGAGGGGAATAGACAAAATTATAGCGTTTATTTGTTGTTCTTCCTATACTCTGTTCAACACAAACTGTCAGTACAGTGCTTATGGGAGAGCTTTTTCCAAAGCAGTGGCGCCTGATGCACGCTACCGACACTGAATTGGGAAAAAATCGACTGAACAAATTAGCAAGCCACTGACTTAAGTATGCGAATTGTCGTTGTAATCCTCCTTAAATAGTCGTACATTCCTGCATGACCGTTGTATCCCACTGCTGAAAGGATACTGATGAACGATCGTGCGCTAGGGATGGGAAAAACCGGCCGGTTAAAACCATAACCGGTTTTTTCGTTTCGGTTAACCGGTTTTTTTCGGTGATTTTTTTATCTCGGTTAAAACCGGTGTTTCTTCTAAAACTCAACAACCAGGTGAAAAAACCCGGTTATATACTTTAACACTTTAATATTCCCCGTTTACTGCAATAAAAGAGATACAGAAAATTCTTTCGAAAAATGTTTAAGTTCTTCGAAAATTTTCAACAGAGCTTAAGAACTCTGTGTATAAAAAAAGAAATACAAATTTATAAAATAATTTTTTTGTTTCAAATCAGTTTTATTAAGTTTCATTTCTAAAAAAATCGTGAAACACAATTTAAGAAAAGAACCATTTGATTTCAATGTCATTAGTTTTATAATATTTATTTTTTTGAAATCATTTTGATGAAAACCTTCCAAAAATTTTGTTTCACACTGGTTTTTAGACAAAAAATAATTTCCAGTAAAAGTGCAACATTATTTTTTTTGTAAAAAAAACTGCAAACCGGTTATTTTCAAAACCGTTTTTTTGTCCGGTTAAAACCTATAGTTTAAACCGAATAAAAAAAAACGGAGAAACCGAAAACCGGTTATTTTGCAATAACCGCCATCCCTATCGTTCGCTCGTCGTCGTCATATACGATGTTTGTGCTTACCCAAACAGAGTTACCTTTCCCAATTGTAAGGAAATTCAAGAGCTTTTTCTGTGTATTTTGCTATGGATTTTTTTGGGATTTGAAGCTTTTGAGAACAAATTTATAAAGTGAGTATTTGAAAGGTGAAGTAACATTTATAATTTAAATACGGAAACCTTATGGGACTTTTAAAGAGGGACAAATTTATGCAAGCCATTTTAAACAGACTGAGAGGCAAACTTCCTATATTCCCTGTACTGCCAATATTTATTGAACAGCAATAAATACGAAAAAAATAATAAAAAGGACACCAACAAAACGAGAAGTGTTCGTCTGCCTTCGGCTATTTGGCTATTTGGTTTGATTTTCGTAATTGCTTTGCTTTATTATTTATTATTGGGCACGTTCAATCACAAAATCTTAAAATTCAGATCTGAATTTATGTTGTTGAACGCACAAAAAATCTGAATTTTCAGCTGAAAGTGGTTGTGTCAAATGCTTGCATTTACCTAAAGTATTTACATTAAAACGAAATAAAATAGAACTTAAATTATATTCTTCAACTAAAAATTAAGCGTCCATAGTTCAGGTGATGATATAAATATGTTACTAAATCAGCAACAAAATAAAGAAAGACTATGCTAAGTTCAATGAAAAAAGAATTCCACAATATTGCGATGGTGAATTCTGGGAATATTTTTCTAAGACTAGTCAATCTTTTAATTTAAAAACTCATCATCATCGGCTCGACAACCGGGGTCCGGTCCTGGCCTCCTTCAACAAGTCTCTCCACCCATCCCGGTCTCGAGCCGCCGCCATCCAGTTGCGCACCCCAAGGCTCCGGGCGTCCTGGTCTACGCCATCTCTCCAGCGCAAGCATGGTCTACCACGCTGTCGTCTACCATAGCATGTACCACAAAGAACTTTCCGAGCAGGTTCATCTTCGCTCATACGAGCTAGGTGCCCTGCCCACCGGAGTCTAGCGAGCTTAATTTTTGTCACGATATCCGCTTCAAGGTAGATTGCGTACAATTCATGGTTGTACCGTCTCCGGAAACGTCCTTCCTCACATATGGGGCCAACAATTCATATGTGAGTACTGGCAGGACCATGGTCATGTACAGCAGCAGTTTTGAAGTTATGGTGAGATTTCTGGATTTGAAGCGCTTTGACAGACTATAGCAGGCAGTATAAGAACTCACTTATCAATAAACAACAAGTTCTTTTAAGTATAAAAGTATTATTTTGTTCGCAATGAAAATTAATCATCACAAATCAACCACTAACCCGAGCGAAAGTCATAAAGTTCAACTTCTATGTATAGTACTTCGACATTTCCCCCACCACTATCACTTTATTCTGAATATTCAGATGAAAATTTTTGGCTGAAAATTCAGATGAAAATGAAACGTTAGCAGAAGTAACTAAAAGTGACTAAAAGTCATCTAACTTCTTATGGCAGCTGGCCAATCAGAAGCTCCAAAAATTTCGAAATCTGAAAACTCAGATGTAAAACGTAATGCGTTGAACGTTCCCATTGTCTGTCTTGTTCTTGTCTTTTCTTCAGTCTGTTCCTGTTTGCGTTGGCGCACGCCATGGTTATTCGTTTTATGAGTATGCGTCACGATTAAAAAGGACAATGAATACGTAAACATAATAAATGTGATATTGAATTGATCGAACTTGCTCTTGCGGTTCAAGTTTGTTTATATTATTTAGGGTATATTATAACAACTCCTAAAAAAGTTTTGAGCTAAAAATAAAAGAAACGGCCGCCTGAATTCTTAAAAATATATAAATTTATGCAAACAAAAATCGCAAATTGTTGGAGCGATTTTTGGTTTTCTGTATAAACATATTTAAAACAAAGTCGGTTTAGTTACACCATTTATAACTCAAGAACTGCTAGACCAATTTTAATGATCTCTGATTAATTGGTGGATTTGTCTTCGCCCCGAGTAGCAGAATAACTATTAAAATATCGGAAAAAATACACTGTAGGGTGAAATGTGGTAACATTGAAAAAGACGTATCCGATTGAAAAAACTCTACCTGCGTTTAAAAGGTTATTCTTAGGAAATGGCTTATGGGAATTTTTTTTAATTTTGCTATTTGTAGGGTGAAATGGGGTAGACATAAACAAATGCCCAATTTAAGAAATTCTTTTGTTTGAAATGTTTTTCTTAGGAAATTGTGCTAGGGATATTCTTTTTCAAACTTTGATATTTGAAGGGTGAAATAGGGTAAAAACAAAAAATGTCCGATTAAAGAAATTCATTTTGTGTTTGTAATCTTATTTTGAATGGATTGCTTCAGAAATATATTTTTTTAAATAAGGTATTTACAGGGTGAAAGGGGATAAAAACGAAAAGCAGTATATTTATCACATGAAATATGATGCGGATTCTGATTCAGAAAATGAACCTCAACCAAAAATAAATAGAAATAAAATTGATACAGATTGGTAATTCATATTTACTTATCATACAAAAAAACCAACAAATATTTGAATTTTGTACCGTTGATTTTCTATGCAGATTCTTTAAATGCAAACAAAATTTGCATACACCCAACCTCGCACCTACCCCAAATCCTATAGTGTGCCAAGCAGGGGAGTTGCACTCACTATTTATGCGCCGTAATGCTGGGTGCTAGCACTGTAACTTTTTTTGAATTTTTTTTTATTTTAGTTTGAAAGTATTGTTTCAAAAACTATTAACACAAATAACTACGTTAAGACAAATGATAAAAGAACTAGTTTCTGGATTTCAGAAAACCTATAATTTTGTATTGTAAGTGTTGCCGTTGTTTTTAAATCTTTTTTTTTTAATTTGAACTCATTTTTTCGAGAATTGCCCCTCCTGCCTAAACGGAGGGAGATAAACCCCTTCTACCATCGCAAAAAATGCTTTTATTTTACCCTTCTATAAAATGCGTTATTAATTTGCGGCAGCCTTGTTATCGTTCTGGTGAAATCACCGTAAATACCGAAAAACAAATTAAAACAAATTAAGATTTAGAAATTTTCAATTTTCTTCAAAACTAGAAAACATAAAACCATTCGGTGTCTTGTGTGCGATTTAGAATCAATGTACGCATTGACCACAAAAAGCCAATTTAGCTCATCATTTCACAATTTTGAAAAAAATTGGTCTAACTTTTTTTAATTATTTTTATCAAAATTTTGAGTTTGCACGTGAATTTTTCGAAAACTATTGAAAAAAATAATTAAATTTAAATTAAGAATTAGAAAAAAGATTTTTGGCTTTCAAAACCGGTATAAGACTTCATTGTAAGTATTGCCGTTGGTTTTTAATATTTTTTTTTTTATTTTAAGTAATTATTTTCTAAAACTGCCCCTACCTCATAAACGGTAGGATAGAAACTGGCGAGATAGACCCCCCTGTCATAGTAAAAAATGCTTGTTTTTGAACAAATTAGCAAGCCACTGACTTAAGTATGCGAATTGTTGTTGTAATCCTCCGTAAAAAGTCGTACATTCCTCCATGACCATTGTATCCCAATGTTGAAAGGATACTGATGAACGATCGTGCGCTAGGGATGGGAAAAACCGGCCGGTTAAAACTAAAACCGGTTTTTTCGTTTCGGTTAACCGTTTTTTTTCGGTGATTTTTTTATCTCGGTTAAAACCGGTGTTTCTTCTAAAACTCAACAACCGGGTGAAAAAAACCGGTTATATACTTTAACATTCCCCGTTCACAGCAATAAAAGAGATACAGAAAATTGCTTCGAAAATAGTTTAAGTTCTTCGAAAATTTTCAACAGAGCTTAAGAACTCTGTGTATAAAATAAAAAATACACATTTATAAAATTATGTTATTGTTTCAAATCAGTTTTACTAAGCTTCATTTCTAAAAAAATCGTGGAACACAATTTAAGAAAACGAGAAGTGTTCGTCTGCCTTCGGTTGTTCGGCTTTTTGGTTTGATTTTCGTAATTGCTTTGCTTTATTATTTATTATTGGGCACGTTCAATCACAAAAATGTTGTTGAACGCACAAAAAGTCTGAATTTTCAGTTGAAAGTGGTTGTGTCAAATGCTAGCATTTACCTAAGGTATTTACATTAAAACGAAATAAAATAGAACTTAAATTATATTCTTCAACTAAAAATTAAGCGTCCATAGTTCTGGTGATGATATAAATATGTTACTAAATCAGCAACTCCTCGTATCAAACCCTCTCAGTGGGTGCCGGGTAATGATCACTACAGTTTTTTGTTTTTTATCTTGTGCGTTGTCAAGATGGTGATCAGCTAAGGTCAGGGCGAATTGCTGAGGTGTTCCTTTACTCCTCAATAGTTCAACCCTCAGTAATGCGTTTTGACCATAGATACGGGGTCCCTAATTTTCAGTGGTGGAGTGAGCGTTTTTTCATAATTCGTGCCGAAGAAATGGAAGGCTGGGGGGAAAACCAGTCGCGAACGAGCTCATTCGGATGCCCAGGCAGGGTCCGTCTTATTTTTTGCCTTACCCCGGTATATCAGCTCTACCGGGGCTCGACCTTCTTTTCCGACCTACTCGTAGGAACTTTTATGGATACACCACCTTTTTTGGACGATTTAGACATGACAGACGTAGAACCATCCTTCGACTTTGAGGATGACCTTTTGGCCTCCAGCCAGGAGACCATCGTGGGGAGCTCAAGAGATCTTGGGCAACCTACACCTTCAGGAAACACTGAGGGTACCAGCCATAGTACCCCTGTGCTTCCAAACCAGAACACTAACCCGAAACCCTCGTGCAGCAATGCCAGGCATAGCAATGCCGCACGTGGTAAGAAAAAGCCATCTTCAGGATGCAGTTCAAGAAGGCCTCTTTCATTCTTGACAAGATCGCCAAGAATGAGGAAGCTGGAACTCTTCATGCGAAGGACGCTGAGGACAAAATAAAGTACCAGAAGATTATTGACGATTACAATAATCTTCTGGCCACCCAAGATAAAGCCGTCAAGCGTAATAGGTCTCGAGACGATACCAACCAGCCTCAGAAGAAGAGCAAGCTTGACGGTCCGAAAAAAACGGGCAAAACATCATCTCCTAGAGCGGCGCAACCGATTACTCTAAGCGAAGTTGTCAGAAACGACCTCCAGGTATCGGTTGTGGATGAGCTCTCCACAAACGGCAGAGGCCTGCTGGCTGTGTGGAACTCTATCGAGGGCAAGCTCTCTGAGATGGTGTTTTCATATACTATGGAAACTGCAGAAGGCCCCTTCCCCAGTTTTGACTCTGGTGAGATGCTCAGGGGATACAGGGTAATTAGGTGTGCAGGGATTTCCTTAGTTCTTGCGTTGCTAAGATTAGCAATGACTGGGAGGGCTTGAAGCTCAAGCTTATCCCAGCCAAGGAGATCCCTAAGCAACCGAAAGCTCGCATCTGGTTGCCCCTCATGAGCATCAAACCAAGCGGACAGGAGCTGATCCGCTGTCTGCAGAAACTAAATCCGCTTGGTCCGATGCATGACTGGGCAGTCATAAAAGCCGAAGAGCCGCAGAAGAACAGCGCGACTTATGTTCTGTTGATCAGCGAGGAAAGCCGAAGGGCGCTGAAGGAAGCGGATTTCAAACTGAAATTCGGCATCAGGCATGCTAGGTTAAAGATCTTGCATGATCAGGGAGCAGACCCCGACAAAGCTGGCGACAATGTTGAGTTCAACATCGACGTTGGCGGCGTTGAGGTCCCCAGCGAGTCGCCGGGCCCTGGTTGTGCAGGGTCATCAAAAAATTAAAAAACGCGCTGAAGATCATCCAGATTAATCTGAAGCACTCCAAATGTGCCTCAGATAATCTGAGAGTTTTCCTAAGGGAGGAAAACGTTGATGTTGGCCTCATCCAAGAACCGTGGGTAAATGGCCTCAAAGTTAGAGGCCTCCAAGATAACCAATACGACCTCTTTTATAAATCCGCAAACACAGACCAAGATAAGCCAAGAACTAGTATTTTAGCTAAAAAACACTTAAAAGCTTTTCTGTGTCCAAATTTTAGTACTCCCGATCTGACAGTCGTCAGGTTGGAAGATAAAAACGCAGGAGGCTTGCTGCTGGCATCAGCCTACTCAGCCCATGACCGGCAGTCACCACCTGAGGAGGTTAGAAACTTTATTACCGACAGAGGGACAAACCTGTTGATCGGCTGCGACGCAAACGCACGGCATACTCTCTGGGGTAGCTCGGAGATCAACAAACGAGGTGAGTCTCTTTTTGATTTTATTATTGAAAACAACCTAAATGTCTGCAACAGGGGAGATAGCCCCACTTTTATCTTTCCGAGTTCCGAAAATTATGAAGGGTGGGAAGATGTTTCTAGACGTTACGATCGTTAATAAAGACTTTAAACTGATGGTAGAGAATTGGAGAGTTTCCCTTCTGAAGTCCTTTTCGGACCACAGATGGATTCTCTTCAACCTGAATTTCGAGCATGAAACTCCTCCTCCTTTCAGAAACCCCAGACGTATTGACTGGACCAAGTTTGGTCAAATAGTCAACTCTAAACTCGGCAATATTCCGATTCTGAGCCCAGACTCGGTGTTGGACCTAGAGGCAAAGCTTAAATCTTTTGAGGCGGCTATGAGCACTGCCTTTAAGGTCTCTTGTCCGGTAAGGTATAGCCGTAAAGTACTTCCCCCATGGTGGAATGAAGATTTGTCAAATCTTAGAAAAGTAATGAGCGGGCGGACGAACTAGCTAGGCAAGGATCAGCCCTTCATAGCTCACTTGCGAAAGCGTTTACATTCCTGTCGGAGTTATGAAGGGCAATCTTTATTCACTTTTTCTCATCAAATCCAATCGTAGGTGGAGCAATCATATCTAGAAAGATGTGGCCCGCCTACAATAAAGCCCAAACAAAGGATCTAATGTCCAGACCAAGACAAGATATTGCCAGGGTCGTTGCAACATGCACCGGGCACTGGCCAATAGGAGAGCATGCGGCCAAACTGGGTATTTCTTACAACACCCACTGCCGTAGCTGTGCGAATCAGCAGGAAAAGGAAACATTAGTTCACTTCCTCTGTAGATGCCCTGCCCTAGCCCGTTTTAGATTGCAATCACTTGGAAAGGCTTTTCTTTAACGACCTTGATGAACTTTCCGAACTGAAGATCAAAGACTTGATCTCCTTCTTAAACGAAACTAAATGGCTCTGAGACGATATTCGGCTTTCTGCTGTATTACTCGGGGCTTTACATTCCTGTTCCACAAACCCATTCCTAAACCATAGGTTCAAACGAGTTTTGGTATCAAAACGGCGCTTTTTGCGCTAATTGCGTCAGCGAGCTAGTTGGCTCGTTGGCCGCCATTTCTACCTACCTACCTACCTACCTAAATCAGCAACAAAATAAAGAAAGACTATGCTAAGTTCAATGAAAAAATAATTCCACAATATTGCGATGGAGAATTCTGGGAATATTTTTCTAAGAATAGTCAATCTTTTAATTTAATAACTCTCTTATCAATAAACAACAAGTTATTTTATGTATAAAAGTATTATTTTGTTCGCAATGAAAATTAATCATCACAAATCAACCACTAACCCGAGCGAAAGTCATAAAGTTCAACTTCTATGTATAGTACTTCAACATTTCCCCCACCACTATCACTTTATTCTGAATATTCAGATGAAAATTTTTGGCTGAAAATTCAGATGAAAATGAAACGTTAGCAAACGTAACTAAAAGTGACTAAAAGTCATCTAACTTTTTATGGCAGCTGGCCAATCAGAAGCTCCAAAAATTTCGAAATCTGAAAATTCAGATGTAAAACGTAATGCGTTGAGCGTACCCATTGTCTGTCTTGTTGTCTGTTTGCGTTGGCGCACACCATGGTTATTGGTCTTATGAACATGCGTCACGATTAAAAAGGGCAATGAATACGTAAACATAAGAAATGTGATATTGAATTGCTCGAACTTGCTCTTGCGGTTCAAGTTTATTAGAATTTTGGGGTATATTATAACAACTCCTAAAAAAGTTTTGAGCTAAAAATAAAAGAAACGGCCGCCTGACTTCTTAAAAAAATATAAATTTATGCAAACAAAAATCGAAAATTGTTGGAGCGATTTTTGGTTTTTCTGTATAAACATATTTAAAACAAAGTCGGTTTAGTTACACCATTTATAACTCAAGAACTGCTAGACCAATTTTAATGATCTCTGATTAATTGGTGGATTCGTCTTCGCCCCGAGTAGCAGAATAACTATTAAAATATCGGAAAAATACACTGTAGGGTGAAATGTGGTAAAATGAAAAAGACGTATCCGATTGAAAAAACTCAACCTGCGTTATTCTTAGGAAATGGCTTATAGGATATTTTTTTAATTTTGCTATTTGTAGGGTGAAATGGGGTAAACATAAACAAATGCCCAATTTAAGAAATTCTTTTGTTTGAAATGTTTTTCTTAGGAAATTGTGCTAGGGATATTCTTTTACAAACTTTGCTTATTTGAAGGGTGAAATAGGTTAAAAACAAAAAATGTCCGATTAAAGAAATTTCTTTTGTGTTTGAAATCTTATTTTGAATGGATTGCTTCAGAAATATTTTTTTAAATAAGGTATTTATAGGGCGAAAGGGGATAAAAACGAAAAGCAGTATATTTATCAAATCAAATATGATGCGGATTCTGATTCAGAAAATGAACCTCAACCAAAAATAAATAGAAATAAAATTGATACAGATTGGTAATTTACTTATCATACAAAAAAACGAACAAATATTTGAATTTTGTACCGTTGATTTTGTATGCAGATTCTTTAAATGCAAACAAAATTTGCATACACCCAACCTCGCACCTACCCCAAATCCTATAGTTTGCCAAGAAGGGGGGTGGCACTCACTGTTTATGCGCCGTAAAGCTGGGTGCTACCACTGTAACTTTTTTTGAATTTTTTTTTATTTTAGTTTGAAAGTATTTTTTCAAAAACTATTAACACAATATATATATATTAAACATCCCGATGGATCATGGTCGAACTCGTGCCAAGAAACACTTGAACTCTTTATGGAAACGCACTTCCCTGGCTGTAAGAATCCTGAAGACTCAGGTTATACACAACCAGAATCTTTAGACATTATTCAACCAGCACCAGAATTGGAACAGATTATCACAGAGCAGAAGATTATGTGGGCAATAAACTCGTTCAAACCCTATAAATCAGCTTGACCAGACGAGATTGTTCCGGCATTTCTTCAACATGCTCTACAGATAATCACCCCATTGCTTAGGGTAATCTTCAAAAGTTGTATTAAACTTAGATACGTCCCTATCAGCTGGAGAAAGGTTAAAGTGGTCTTTATTCCAAAAGCTGGAAAACTGACACACTCGACTGCAAAATATTACAGACCGATAAGTCTCTCTTCGTTTCTCCTCAAGACACGGGAGAGAATCATTGATTTGCATGTTAGAGAGCTTCTCAATCCAAACAATTTGTGCAACTACCAACACGCTTACCTTAAAGGTAAGTCAGTGGAGACTGCGTTGCATGAAGTCGTTTCACAAATTGAGAAAAGTCTCGAACACAAAGAACATACCCTGGCAGCATTTTTGGACAACGAAGGAGCGTTTAACAACGTAAAAACGGAGTCCTTTAAGTCAGCTCTGGAAGAAGTTGGAGTTGATTCTGCCATCGTGGACTGGATTTATACCATGCTCAATGGTAGAATCATAAATTCCCAACTTGGAGATACTATTGTCAAGAAAACAGTTACAAGAGGCACACCACAGGGAGGGGTAATCTCACCTCTCCTTTGGGTCCTCGTTGTTAACAAAATTCTTACAAAATTTAAGAATCAGGGCATTAAAATTGTGGCCTATGCAGATGACATAGTAATTTTGATATCGGGTAAGTATCTTACCACCATCAAAGATATTATGGAGTCTGCACTTAAAGAACTATCTTCTTGGGCAGCACAAAACGGTCTCGGGGTCAACCCTTTAAAAACTGAACTAGTTCTGTTTACGAAGAAAAGGAAATTAGAGGACTTTACTCCTCCCAAGCTAAATGAAATGCCTCTGAAACTATCCAACGAAGCTAAATATCTAGGAGTAATCCTTGATTCCAAGCTAACCTGGAAACGGAACACAGAGGAAAGAATGAAAAGAGCACTTTCTGCCTTCTACACATGCAATAAAACCTTCGGTACACGATGGGGTATGAAACCGCAAGTCATCCAGTGGATGTACACGGCGATTATTCAACCCATACTTACCTACGGTTCGATCGTGTAGTGGAAAGCTGTAGAAAAAGTTAGCTACCTGAAAACCCTGAACAAGGTACAGAGACTAGCCTGTATAGGAATAACGGGGGCACAAAGATCTACGCCACAAGCAGAACTGGAAACTATTCTCAATCTTCCAGTCCTGGACAAGTACATAAGATGCACTGCAGCCAAGAGTGCACTTCGACTTAAAGAAATGGGCTCTTGGAAGCACAGCAGCTTTTTTTTTTTTTTTTTTTATTTAGCGCGCACTAAAGGGGTTGTGACTACCCTTAATATTATATACACAGCACGAGCGATTAGGTAGATTGGAGGGGATTGAAAAGGAGATACCGATGCACATTGGTTTTAAATGTCTGAAGATCACAATGGGAGGGGAAAACAGGGCTGGGTAGAGCATTCCACATTCGTGTAGTGCGACTAAGGCACTACAGAATCTCTGTACTTAACAGTACGTCCGAAGTTGGCCTCAAGGGTAAACTGATGGGCATTCCTAGAAGCGCGGGTATTACGGTTGAATTGTTTAAGGGGAGGAATGCAACTGGCTATTTCACTAGAACACTGTTTATAGAAATAGCGGTAGAATAATGATAGACATGAAACATTGCGACGGTGCTCAAGAGATGTAAATGTTTCCGTTATAGTTCTTTCACCTATCATTTTCAGAGCTCTCTTTTGTATTCTATCCAATAGGCTCAAGTGGGTTTTTGGTGCACCTGCCCAAATATGGGAGTTGTAATCAAGTTTTGGTTGAATAAAGGCTTTGTAGATCACAGCCAGATCAGAAGGAGAGAAAAATTTCTTGCATCGACGGAGGAAACCTAAACACTTAGCATCGTTTTTGGCTATGTCAAATATGTGGTCGTTCCACAAAAGGTGGTCTGTGACACACATACCGAGTACTGAAAGCTGTTCAGTTTCCTCTATGCAAGTACCGCTCATGGATAGCGGCATGGGGGGCGGGTTCCGCTTTAACGACAGGAGACAGCATTGAGTTTTGGAAGCATTAAATTCTACACGGTTTTTGATCCCCCATTGGACAATGCTGTCGAGATCAGAATTTAATGAGCTTATCATACGCTGCCGTTGAAGTTCCACATCTGAAGAACATGGATGTGAATCTTGAAACGAATATGAAAAGCTGAGGGTACTGTCTTCAGCAAAACAGTTTAATGGATTAGAAGTTTCAGATAACAGATCATTTATGAATATTAGGAAGAGGGTCGGAGACAAAACGGAGCCCTGGGGCACACCAGCATTTATTTTGTAGATATCAGACTTGAAACCGTCCAACACAACTTGTATTGATCGGTCCGAAAGGTAATTTCTAATCCAACGAAGAAGAGATTCATCGATACCAAATGCACGCATTTTCGATAAGAGAGCTTGGTGCCAAACTCTATCAAATGCTTTTGAAATATCAAGTGCAATAATCTTACTTTCGCCAAAACGATGACACGCCTTTTTTAGGGACAGGCTGGACAAATGCTGTTTTCCATCCACTCGGTAAGAGACCAGTAGAGTAGGACAGATGGAAAAGCTTACGCAGTGGTTTTGCCAGCGTTGAAGAACACCTCTTCAGAACAATGGGAGGGATACTATCCGGGCCAGCGGATTTGTGAATGTCGAGATCTTTCAGAACTCTAGCAACTGCACGAGTGCGAAAGAAGATTTGCCCCATAAAATCGTTTACGCTCTCAAGTACAGGTGGAGTCATATCTTCTTCTGGCAGCGTCGAATTAACAGCAAACTGTGCTGCAAGCAAATTGGCTTTATCGAGTGAGCTGACAAAAGGAGTATCGTTGGAGACGAGCGTTGGAACCGAGGACGAGGTGGTATTTCGTATGTTTTTTACAAATGAACAAAAATTTTTACTACCTCTGGGACATTGCAGTATTTTTTGCCGTAATTTTTGATCATGTAGAAATTTGGTTCGTCGAATGTGAACGTTGCAGGTCTTTCTAGCTTGTTGAAACTTTTTCCGGTTTTCCTCAGTAGGGTTGGCTTTATAACAACGGAAGCTTACTTCTCTGACCCTAATAACCTCTTTGCAGCTCGAACCAAACCATGAGTTTTCTTTGGGTTTGATAGATTTTACCCTGTTCGGGATAAAATTTCTCATTCCACAAAGAATTAAGTTTGCAACCATATCTGCGCTGGAATCTACGTCACTATCGAGGAAGCATAGTGACCAGTTAAAGTTCCTGAAGAAAACATTTAGACCGTCCCAGTTGGCTTTCTCGTATTGCCAAACGGTTCTCTTAGGAGTTTTTTCTTCAACTGGGTTTTGTTGATACGAGAAATTTGCAGATATGATACAATGGTCTGATGTGCCTAGAGGCGATAATACACTAATAGTGTATTTATCAGGGTCAGAAGTAAGGACTGGCCACTAGATTGGGTGTATTACGTAATGGCCACTAGATTGGGTGTATTAGCACCCGATTTCTGTAGGAGCTGTCAGGATGTCGAAGAAATTGAAACCATTAAACACCTGCTCTGCGATTGTCCAAACCTTCAAACAAGCCTACTCCGATATTTTGGAAACAGATTTGTTGGAGAACTGGACGATCAATGGCAAAAAGGAGGAAATATATAGACAGCACAGGTTGGTTCGTAAATGAACCAGTCTATGCAAGTCGCTAGTTGGAAGCATTTCTGCTTTATATATTAAGGGGATCACAATGGACCAATAGGCCCCCGTGTACGCTACAGCCTTTGGGTTGTGCATGCCCCTCCTAACCTATATTTGAAGGGTGAAATAGGGTAAAAACAAAAAATGTCCGATTAAAGAAATTCATTTTGTGTTTGTAATCTTATTTTGAATGGATTGCTTCAGAAATATTTTTTTTTAAATAAGGTATTTACAGGGTGAAAGGGGATAGAAACGAAAAGCAGTATATTTATCACATGAAATATGATGCGGATTCTGATTCAGAAAATGAACCTCAACCAAAAATAAATAGAAATAAAATTGATACAGATTGGTAATTCATATTTACTTATCATACAAAAAAACCAACAAATATTTGAATTTTGTACCGTTGATTTTTTATGCAGATTCTTTAAATGCAAACAAAATTTGCATACACCCAACCTCGCACCTACCCCAAATCCTATAGTGTGCCAAGCAGGGGGGTTGCACTCACTATTTATGCGCCGTAATGCTGGGTGCTAGCACTGTAACTTTTTTTGAATTTTTTTTTATTTTAGTTTGAAAGTATTGTTTCAAAAACTATTAACACAAATAACTACGTTAAGACAAATGATAAAAGAACTAGTTTCTGGATTTCAGAAAACCTATAATTTTGTATTGTAAGTGTTGCCGTTGTTTTTAAATCTTTTTTTTTTAATTTGAACTCATTTTTTCGAGAATTGCCCCTCCTGCCTAAACGGAGGGAGATAAACCCCTTCTACCATCGCAAAAAATGCTTTTATTTTACCCTTCTACAAAATGCGTTATTAATTTGCGGCAGCCTAGTTATCGTTCTGGTGAAATCACCGTAAATACCGAAAAACAAATTAAAACAAATTAAGATTTAGAAATTTTCAATTTTCTTCAAAACTAGAAAACATAAAACCATTCGGTGTCTTGTGTGCGATTTAGAATCAATGTACGCATTGACCACAAAAAGCCAATTTAGCTCATCATTTCACAATTTTGAAAAAAATTGGTCTAACTTTTTTTAATTATTTTTATCAAAATTTTGAGTTTGCACGTGAATTTTTCGAAAACTATTGAAAAAAATAATTAAATTTAAATTAAGAATTAGAAAAAAGATTTTTGGCTTTCAAAACCGGTATAAGACTTCATTGTAAGTATTGCCGTTGGTTTTTAATATTTTTTTTTTTATTTTAAGTAATTATTTTCTAAAACTGCCCCTACCTCATAAACGGTAGGATAGAAACTGGCGAGATAGACCCCCCTGTCATAGTAAAAAATGCTTGTTTTTGAACAAATTAGCAAGCCACTGACTTAAGTATGCGAATTGTTGTTGTAATCCTCCGTAAAAAGTCGTACATTCCTCCATGACCATTGTATCCCAATGTTGAAAGGATACTGATGAACGATCGTGCGCTAGGGATGGGAAAAACCGGCCGGTTAAAACCAAAACCGGTTTTTTCGTTTCGGTTAACCGGTTTTTTTCGGTGATTTTTTTATCTCGGTTAAAACCGGTGTTTCTTCTAAAACTCAACAACCGGGTGAAAAAAACCGGTTATATACTTTAACATTCCCCGTTCACAGCAATAAAAGAGATACAGAAAATTGCTTCGAAAATAGTTTAAGTTCTTCGAAAATTTTCAACAGAGCTTAAGAACTCTGTGTATAAAATAAAAAATACATATTTATAAAATTATGTTTTTGTTTCAAATCAGTTTTACTAAGCTTCATTTCTAAAAAAATCGTGGAACACAATTTAAGAAAAGAACCATTTAAATTCAATGTCATTAGTTTTATAATATTTATTTTTTTAAAGTCATTTGGATGAAAACCTTCCAAAAATTTTGTTTCACACTGGTTTTTAGACAAAAAATACTTTCCAGTAAAAGTGCAACATTATTTTTTTTCCGAAAACCGTTTATTTTAAAAACCGTTTTTTTTTGTCCGGTTAAAACCTATAGTTTAAACCGAATAAAACAGAAGCGGAGAAACCGAAAACCGGTTATTTTGCAATAACCGCCATCCCTATCGATGCGCTCGTCGTCGTCATATACGATGTTTGTGCTCACCCAAACAGAGTTATCTTTCCCAATTGTAAGGAAATTCAAGAGCTTTTTCTGTGTATTTTGTTATGGATTTTTTAAGTGAGTATTTGAAAGGTGAAGTAACATTTATAATTTAAACTACGGAAACCCTATGGGACTTTTAAAGAGGGACACATTTATGCAAGCCATTTTAAACAGACTAAGAGGCAAACTTCCTATATTCCCTGTACTGCCAATATTTATTGAAAAGCAATAAATACGAAGAAAATTATAAAAAGGACACAAAAAAACGAGAAGTGTTCGTCTGCCTTCGGTTGTTCGGCTATTTGGTTTGATTTTCGTAATTGCTTTGCTTTATTATTTATTATTGGGCACGTTCAATCACAAAAATGTTGTTGAACGCACAAAAAGTCTGAATTTTCAGTTGAAAGTGGTTGTGTCAAATGCTAGCATTTTCCTAAGGTATTTACATTAAAACGAAATAAAATAGAACTTAAATTATATTCTTCAACTAAAAATTAAGCGTCCATAGTTCTGGTGATGATATAAATATGTTACTAAATCAGCAACTCCTCGTATCAAACCCTCTCAGTGGGTGCCGGGTAATGATCACTACAGTTTTTTGTTTTTTATCTTGTGCGTTGTCAAGATGGTGATCAGCTAAGGTCAGGGCGAATTGCTGAGGTGTTCCTTTACTCCTCAATAGTTCAACCCTCAGTAATGCGTTTTGACCATAGATACGGGGTCCCTAATTTTCAGTGGTGGAGTGAGCGTTTTTTCATAATTCGTGCCGAAGAAATGGAAGGCTGGGGGGAAAACCAGTCGCGAACGAGCTCATTCGGATGCCCAGGCAGGGTCCGTCTTATTTTTTGCCTTACCCCGGTATATCGGCTCTACCGGGGCTCGACCTTCTTTTCCGACCTACTCGTAGGAGCTTTTATGGATACACCACCTTTTTTGGACGATTTAGACATGACAGACGTAGAACCATCCTTCGACTTTGAGGATGACCTTTTGGCCTCCAGCCAGGAGACCATCGTGGGGAGCTCAAGAGATCTTGGGCAACCTACACCTTCAGGAAACACTGAGGGTACCAGCCATAGTACCCCTGTGCTTCCAAACCAGAACACTAACCCGAAACCCTCGTGCAGCAATGCCAGGCATAGCAATGCCGCACGTGGTAAGAAAAAGCCATCTTCAGGATGCAGTTCAAGAAGGCCTCTTTCATTCTTGACAAGATCGCCAAGAATGAGGAAGCTGGAACTCTTCATGCGAAGGACGCTGAGGACAAAATAAAGTACCAGAAGATTATTGACGATTACAATAATCTTCTGGCCACCCAAGATAAAGCCGTCAAGCGTAATAGGTCTCGAGACGATACCAACCAGCCTCAGAAGAAGAGCAAGCTTGACGGTCCGAAAAAAACGGGCAAAACATCATCTCCTAGAGCGGCGCAACCGATTACTCTAAGCGAAGTTGTCAGAAACGACCTCCAGGTATCGGTTGTGGATGAGCTCTCCACAAACGGCAGAGGCCTGCTGGCTGTGTGGAACTCTATCGAGGGCAAGCTCTCTGAGATGGTGTTTTCATATACTATGGAAACTGCAGAAGGCCCCTTCCCCAGTTTTGACTCTGGTGAGATGCTCAGGGGATACAGGGTAATTAGGTGTGCAGGGATTTCCTTAGTTCTTGCGTTGCTAAGATTAGCAATGACTGGGAGGGCTTGAAGCTCAAGCTTATCCCAGCCAAGGAGATCCCTAAGCAACCGAAAGCTCGCATCTGGTTGCCCCTCATGAGCATCAAACCAAGCGGACAGGAGCTGATCCGCTGTCTGCAGAAACTAAATCCGCTTGGTCCGATGCATGACTGGGCAGTCATAAAAGCCGAAGAGCCGCAGAAGAACAGCGCGACTTATGTTCTGTTGATCAGCGAGGAAAGCCGAAGGGCGCTGGAGGAAGCGGATTTCAAACTGAAATTCGGCATCAGGCATGCTAGGTTAAAGATCTTGCATGATCAGGGAGCAGACCCCGACAAAGCTGGCGACAATGTTGAGTTCAACATCGACGTTGGCGGCGTTGAGGTCCCCAGCGAGTCACCGGGCCCTGGTTGTGCAGGGCCATCAAAAAATTAAAAAACGCGCTGAAGATCATCCAGATTAATCTGAAGCACTCCAAATGTGCCTCAGATAATCTGAGAGTTTTCCTAAGGGAGGAAAACGTTGATGTTGGCCTCATCCAAAAACCGTGGGTAAATGGCCTCAAAGTTAGAGGCCTCCAAGATAACCAATACGACCTCTTTTATAAATCCGCAAACACAGACCAAGGACAAGGACAGGACAGGACGATTCCGGAGACGGTACAATCATGAATTGTACGCAATCTACCTTGAAGCAGATATCGTGACAAAAATTAAGCTCGGTAGACTCCGGTGGGCAGGGCACCTAGCTCGCATGAGCGAAGAGGAACCTGCTCGGAAAGTTCTTTGTGGTACATTCTATGGTAGACGACAGCGTGGTAGACCATGCTTGCGCTGGAGAGATGGCGTAGACCAGGACGCCCGGAGCCTTGGGGTGCGCAACTGGATGGCGGCGGCTCGAGACCGGGATGGGTGGAGAGACTTGTTGAAGGGGGCCAGGACCGGACCCCGGTTGTCGAGCCGACGATGATGACGATGATGAAACACAGACCAAGATAAGCCAAGAACTTGTATTTTAGCTAAAAAACACTTAAAAGCTTTTCTGTGTCCAAATTTTAGTACTCCCGATCTGACAGTCGTCAGGTTGGAAGATAAAAACGCAGGAGGCTTGCTGCTGGCATCAGCCTACTCAGCCCATGACCGGCAGTCACCACCTGAGGAGGTTAGAAACTTTATTACCGACAGAGGGACAAACCTGTTGATCGGCTGCGACGCAAACGCACGGCATACTCTCTGGGGTAGCTCGGAGATCAACAAACGAGGTGAGTCTCTTTTTGATTTTATTATTGAAAACAACCTAAATGTCTGCAACAGGGGAGATAGCCCCACTTTTATCTTTCCGAGTTCCGAAAATTATGAAGGGTGGGAAGATGTTTCTAGACGTTACGATCGTTAATAAAGACTTTAAACTGATGGTAGAGAATTGGAGAGTTTCCCTTCTGAAGTCCTTTTCGGACCACAGATGGATTCTCTTCAACCTGAATTTCGAGCATGAAACTCCTCCTCCTTTCAGAAACCCCAGACGTATTGACTGGACCAAGTTTGGTCAAATAGTCAACTCTAAACTCGGCAATATTCCGATTCTGAGCCCAGACTCGGTGTTGGACCTAGAGGCAAAGCTTAAATCTTTTGAGGCGGCTATGAGCACTGCCTTTAAGGTCTCTTGTCCGGTAAGGTATAGCCGTAAAGTACTTCCCCCATGGTGGAATGAAGATTTGTCAAATCTTAGAAAAGTAATGAGCGGGCGGACGAACTAGCTAGGCAAGGATCAGCCCTTCATAGCTCACTTGCGAAAGCGTTTACATTCCTGTCGGAGTTATGAAGGGCAATCTTTATTCACTTTTTCTCATCAAATCCAATCGTAGGTGGAGCAATCATATCTAGAAAGATGTGGCCCGCCTACAATAAAGCCCAAACAAAGGATCTAATGTCCAGACCAAGGCAAGATATTGCCAGGGTCGTTGCAACATGCACCGGGCACTGGCCAATAGGAGAGCATGCGGCCAAACTGGGTATTTCTTACAACACCCACTGCCGTAGCTGTGCGAATCAGCAGGAAAAGGAAACATTAGTTCACTTCCTCTGTAGATGCCCTGCCCTAGCCCGTTTTAGATTGCAATCACTTGGAAAGGCTTTTCTTTAACGACCTTGATGAACTTTCCGAACTGAAGATCAAAGACTTGATCTCCTTCTTAAACGAAACTAAATGGCTCTGAGACGATATTCGGCTTTCTGCTGTCTTACTCGGGGCTTTACATTCCTGTTCCACAAACCCATTCCTAAACCATAGGTTCAAACGAGTTTTGGTATCAAAACGGCGCTTTTTGCGCTAATTGCGTCAGCGAGCTAGTTGGCTCGTTGGCCGCCATTTCTACCTACCTACCTAAATCAGCAACAAAATAAAGAAAGACTATGCTAAGTTCAATGAAAAAATAATTCCACAATATTGCGATGGAGAATTCTGGGAATATTTTTCTAAGAATAGTCAATCTTTTAATTTAAGAACTCACTTATCAATAAACAACAAGTTATTTTATGTATAAAAGTATTATTTTGTTCGCAATGAAAATTAATCATCACAAATCAACCACTAACCCGAGCGAAAGTCATAAAGTTCAACTTCTATGTATAGTACTTCAACATTTCCCCCACCACTATCACTTTATTCTGAATATTCAGATGAAAATTTTTGGCTGAAAATTCAGATGAAAATGAAACGTTAGCAAACGTAACTAAAAGTGACTAAAAGTCATCTAACTTTTTATGGCAGCTGGCCAATCAGAAGCTCCAAAAATTTCGAAATCTGAAAATTCAGATGTAAAACGTAATGCGTTGAGCGTACCCATTGTCTGTCTTGTTCTTGTTTTTTCTTCAGTCTGTTCCTGTTTGCGTTGGCGCACGCCATGGTTATTGGTTTTATGAACATGCGTCACGATTAAAAAGGACAATGAATACGTAAACATAAGAAATGTGATATTGAATTGCTCGAACTTGCTCTTGCGGTTCAAGTTTATTAGAATTTTGGGGTATATTATAACAACTCCTAAAAAAGTTTTGAGCTAAAAATAAAAGAAACGGCCGCCTGACTTCTTAAAAAAATATAAATTTATGCAAACAAAAATCGAAAATTGTTGGAGCGATTTTTGGTTTTTCTGTATAAACATATTTAAAACAAAGTCGGTTTAGTTACACCATTTATAACTCAAGAACTGCTAGACCAATTTTAATGATCTCTGATTAATTGGTGGATTCGTCTTCGCCCCGAGTAGCAGAATAACTATTAAAATATCGGAAAAATACACTGTAGGGTGAAATGTGGTAAAATGAAAAAGACGTATCCGATTGAAAAAAACTCAACCTGCGTTATTCTTAGGAAATGGCTTATAGGATATTTTTTTAATTTTGCTATTTGTAGGGTGAAATGGGGTAAACATAAACAAATGCCCAATTTAAGAAATTCTTTTGTTTGAAATGTTTTTCTTAGGAAATTGTGCTAGGGATATTCTTTTACAAACTTTGCTTATTTGAAGGGTGAAATAGGTTAAAAACAAAAAATGTCCGATTAAAGAAATTTCTTTTGTGTTTGAAATCTTATTTTGAATGGATTGCTTCAGAAATATTTTTTTTTAAATAAGGTATTTATAGGGCGAAAGGGGATAAAAACGAAAAGCAGTATATTTATCACATCAAATATGATGCGGATTCTGATTCAGAAAATGAACCTCAACCAAAAATAAATAGAAATAAAATTGATACAGATTGGTAATTTACTTATCATACAAAAAAACGAACAAATATTTGAATTTTGTACCGTTGATTTTGTATGCAGATTCTTTAAATGCAAACAAAATTTGCATACACCCAACCTCGCACCTACCCCAAATCCTATAGTGTGCCAAGAAGGGGGGTGGCACTCACTGTTTATGCGCCGTAAAGCTGCGTGCTACCACTGTAACTTTTTTTGAATTTTTTTTTATTTTAGTTTGAAAGTATTTTTTCAAAAACTATTAACACAATATATATATATTAAACATCCCGATGGATCATGGTCGAACTCGTGCCAAGAAACACTTGAACTCTTTATGGAAACGCACTTCCCTGGCTGTAAGAATCCTGAAGACTCAGGTTATACACAACCAGAATCTTTAGACATTATTCAACCAGCACCAGAATTGGAACAGATTATCACAGAGCAGAAGATTATGTGGGCAATAAACTCGTTCAAACCCTATAAATCAGCTTGACCAGACGAGATTGTTCCGGAATTTCTTCAACATGCTCTACAGATAATCACCCCATTGCTTAGGGTAATCTTCAAAAGTTGTATTAAACTTAGATACGTCCCTATCAGCGGGAGAAAGGTTAAAGTGGTCTTTATTCCAAAAGCTGGAAAACTGACACACTCGACTGCAAAAGATTACAGACCGATAAGTCTCTCTTCGTTTCTCCTCAAGACACGGGAGAGAATCATTGATTTGCATGTTAGAGAGCTTCTCAATCCAAACAATTTGTGCAACTACCAACACGCTTACCTTAAAGGTAAGTCAGTGGAGACTGCGTTGCATGAAGTCTTTTCACAAATTGAGAAAAGTCTCGAACACAAAGAACATACCCTGGCAGCATTTTTGGACAACGAGGGATCGTTTAACAACGTAAAAACGGAGTCCTTTAAGTCAGCTCTGGAAGAAGTTGGAGTTGATTCTGCCATCGTGGACTGGATTTATACCATGCTCAATGGTAGAATCATAAATTCCCAACTTGGAGATACTATTGTCAAGAAAACAGTTACAAGAGGCACACCACTGGGAGGGGTAATCTCACCTCTCCTTTGGGTCCTCGTTGTTAACAAAATTCTTACAAAATTTAAGAATCAGGGCATTAAAATTGTGGCCTATGCAGATGACATAGTAATTTTGATATCGGGTAAGTATCTTACCACCATCAAAGATATTATGGAGTCTGCACTTAAAGAACTATCTTCTTGGGCAGCACAAAACGGTCTCGGGGTCAACCCTTTAAAAACTGAACTAGTTCTGTTTACGAAGAAAAGGAAATTAGAGGACTTTACTCCTCCCAAGCTAAATGAAATGCCTCTGAAACTATCCAACGAAGCTAAATATCTAGGAGTAATCCTTGATTCCAAGCTAACCTGGAAACGGAACACAGAGGAAAGAATGAAAAGAGCACTTTCTGCCTTCTACACATGCAATAAAACCTTCGGTACACGATGGGGTATGAAACCGCAAGTCATCCAGTGGATGTACACGGCGATTATTCAACCCATACTTACCTACGGTTCGATCGTGTAGTGGAAAGCTGTAGAAAAAGTTAGCTACCTGAAAACCCTGAACAAGGTACAGAGACTAGCCTGTATAGGAATAACGGGGGCACAAAGATCTACGCCACAAGCAGGACTGGAAACTATTCTCAATCTTCCAGTCCTGGACAAGTACATAAGATGCACTGCAGCCAAGAGTGCACTTCGACTTAAAGAAATGGGCTCTTGGAAGCACAGCAGCTTTTTTTTTTTTTTTTTTTTATTTAGCGCGCACTAAAGGGGTTGTGACTACCCTTAATATTATATACACAGCACGAGCGATTAGGTAGATTGGAGGGGATTGAAAAGGAGATACCGATGCACATTGGTTTTAAATGTCTGAAGATCACAATGGGAGGGGAAAACAGGGCTGGGTAGAGCATTCCACATTCGTGTAGTGCGACTAAGGCACTACAGAATCTCTGTACTTAACAGTACGTCCGAAGTTGGCCTCAAGGGTAAACTGATGGGCATTCCTAGAAGCGCGGGTATTACGGTTGAATTGTTTAAGGGGAGGAATGCAACTGGCTATTTCACTAGAACACTGTTTATAGAAATAGCGGTAGAATAATGATAGACATGAAACATTGCGACGGTGCTCAAGAGATGTAAATGTTTCCGTTATAGTTCTTTCACCTATCATTTTCAGAGCTCTCTTTTGTATTCTATCCAATAGGCTCAAGTGGGTTTTTGGTGCACCTGCCCAAATATGGGAGTTGTAATCAAGTTTTGGTTGAATAAAGGCTTTGTAGATCACAGCCAGATCAGAAGGGGAGAAAAATTTCTTGCATCGACGGAGGAAACCTAAACACTTAGCATCGTTTTTGGCTATGTCAAATATGTGGTCGTTCCACAAAAGGTGGTCTGTGACACACATACCGAGTACTGAAAGCTGTTCAGTTTCCTCTATGCAAGTACCGCTCATGGATAGCGGCATGGGGGGCGGGTTCCGCTTTAACGACAGGAGACAGCATTGAGTTTTGGAAGCATTAAATTCTACACGGTTTTTGATCCCCCATTGGACAATGCTGTCGAGATCAGAATTTAATGAGCTTATCATACGCTGCCGTTGAAGTTCCACATCTGAAGAACATGGATGTGAATCTTGAAACGAATATGAAAAGCTGAGGGTACTGTCGTCAGCAAAACAGTTTAATGGATTAGAAGTTTCAGATAACAGATCATTTATGAATATTAGGAAGAGGGTCGGAGACAAAACGGAGCCCTGGGGCACACCAGCATTTATTTTGTAGATATCAGACTTGAAACCGTCCAATACAACTTGTATTGATCGGTCCGAAATGTAATTTCTAATCCAACGAAGAAGAGATTCATCGATACCAAATGCACGCATTTTCGATAAGAGAGCTTGGTGCCAAACTCTATCAAATGCTTTTGAAATATCAAGTGCAATAATCTTACTTTCGCCAAAACGATGACACGCCTTTTTTAGGGACAGGCTTTACAAATGCTGTTTTCCATCCACTCGGAAAGAGACCAGTAGAGTAGGACAGATGGAAAAGCTTACGCAGTGGTTTTGCCAGCGTTGAAGAACACCTCTTCAGAACAATGGGAGGGATACTATCCGGGCCAGCGGATTTGTGAATGTCGAGATCTTTCAGAACTCTAGCAACTGCACGAGTGCGAAAGAAGATTTGCCCCATAAAATCGTTTACGCTCTCAAGTACAGGTGGAGTCATATCTTCTTCTGGCAGCGTCGAATTAACAGCAAACTGTGCTGCAAGCAAATTGGCTTTATCGAGTGAGCTGACAAAAGGAGTATCGTTGGAGACGAGCGTTGGAACCGAGGACGAGGTGGTATTTCGTATGTTTTTTACAAATGAACAAAAATTTTTACTACCTCTGGGACATTGCAGTATTTTTTGCCGTAATTTTTGATCATGTAGAAATTTGGTTCGTCGAATGTGAACGTTGCAGGTCTTTCTAGCTTGTTGAAACTTTTTCCGGTTTTCCTCAGTAGGGTTGGCTTTATAACAACGGAAGCTTACTTCTCTGACCCTAATAACCTCTTTGCAGCTCGAATCAAACCATGAGTTTTCTTTGGGTTTGATAGATTTTACCCTGTTCGGGATAAAATTTCTCATTCCACAAAGAATTAAGTTTGCAACCATATCTGCGCTGGAATCTACGTCACTATCGAGGAAGCATAGTGACCAGTTAAAGTTCCTGAAGAAAACATTTAGACCGTCCCAGTTGGCCTTCTCGTATTGCCAAACGGTTCTCTTAGGAGTTTTTTTCTTTAACTGGGTTTTGTTGATACGAGAAATTTGCAGATATGATACAATGGTCTGATGTGCCTAGAGGCGATAATACACTAATAGTGTATTTATCAGGGTCAGAAGTAAGGACTGGCCACTAGATTGGGTGTATTAAGTAATGGCCACTAGATTGGGTGTATTAGCACCCGATTTCTGTAGGAGCTGTCAGGATGTCGAAGAAATTGAAACCATTAAACACTTGCTCTGCGATTGTCCAAACCTTCAAACAAGCCTACTCCGATATTTTGGAAACAGATTTGTTGGAGAACTGGACGATCAATGGCAAAAAGGAGGAAATATATAGACAGCACAGTTTGGTTCGTAAATGAACCAGTCTATGCAAGTCGCTAGTTGGAAGCATTTCTGCTTTATATATTAAGGGGATCACAATGGACCAATAGGCCCCCGTGTACGCTACAGCCTTTGGGTTGTGCATGCCCCTCCTAACCTAACCTAACCTTAACACAAATAACTTCGTTCAGACAAATGATAAAAGAACAAGTTTCTGGATTTCAGAAAACCTATAATTTTGTATTGTAAGTGTTGCCGTTGTTTTTAAATCTTTTTTTTTTAATTTCAACTCGAAAATTGCCCCTCCTGCCTAAACGGAGGGAGATAAACCCCTTCTTCCATCGCAAAAAATGCTTTTATTTTACCCTTCTACAAAATCCGTTATTAATTTGCGGCAGCCTAGTTATCGTACTGGTGAAATCACCGTAAATTCCGAAAAACAAATTTAAACAAATTATTATTTAGAAATTTTCAATTTTCTTTAAAACTAGAAAACATAAAACCATTTGGTGTCTTGTGTTCGAATTAAAATCAATGTACGCATTGACCACAAAAAGCCAATTTCGCTCATCATTTCACAATTTTGAAAAAAATTGGTCTAACTTTTTTTTTAAATTATTTTTATCAAAATTTTGAGTTTGCACGTGAATTTTTCGAAAACTATTGACAAAAATAATTAAATTTAAATTAAGGATTAGAAAAAAGGTTTTTGGCTTTCAAAACCGGTATAAAACTTCATTGTAAGTATTGCCGTTGGTTTTTAATATTTTTTTTTTTATTTTAAGTAATTTTTTTCTAAAACTGCCCCTACCTCCTAAACGGTAGGATAGAAACTGGCGAGATAGACCCCCTGTCATAGTAAAAAATGCTTGTTTTTGAACAAATAAGCAAGCCACTGACTTAAGTATGCGAATTGTTGTTGTAATCCTCCGTAAAAAGTCGTACATTCCTCCATGGCCGTTGTATCCCACTGCTGAAAGGATACTGATGAACGATCGTGCGCTAGGGATGGAAAAAACCGGCCGGTTAAAACCAAAACCGGTTTTTTCGTGTCGGTTAACCGGTTTTTTTCGGTGATTTTTTTCTCTCGGTTAAAACCGGTGTTTCTTCTAAAACTCAACAACCGGGTGAATAAAACCGGTTATATACTTTAATATTCCCCGTTCACAGCAATAAAAGAGATACAGAAAATTTCTTCGAAAAAAGTTTAAGTTCTTCGAAAATTTTCAACAGAGCTTATGAACTCTGTGTTTAAAATAAGAAATACAAATTTATAAAATTATTTTTTTGTTTCAAATCAGTTTTACTAAGCTTCATTTCTAAAAAAAATCGTGGAACACAATTTAAGAAAAGAACCATTTGAATTCAATGTCATTAGTTTTATATACATATTTATTTTTTTAAAGTCATTTTGATGAAAACCTTCCAAAAATTTTGTTTCACACTGGTTTTTAGACAAAAAATACTTTCCAGTAAAAGTGCAACATTATTTTTTTTCTAAAAAAAAACCAAAAGCTGGTTATTTTAAAAACCGTTTTTTTTTGTCCGGTTAAAACCTATAGTTCAAACCGAATAAAAAAAAAACCGGAGAAACCGAAAACCGGTTATTTTGCAATAACCGCCATCCCTATCGTGCGCTCGTCTTCGTCATATACGATGTTTGTGCTCACCCAAACAGAGTCACCTTTCCAATTCTAAGGAAATTCAAGAGCTTTTTCTGTGTATTTTGTTATGTATTTTTTGGGATTTGAAGCTTTTGAGAACAAATTTATGAAAATAATTCAAACACACACTCATTTACACAATTTTACATATGCACGCATATGCATGCACATGTTTACACATGCCCACCCAGAAAACAGCAATAGTGAAATTAATTAAAAATTTAAAACCAAAATATAAAATTATGAATTATACTAAAAATGAATTATTATTAATAAGAAACGTAATGAATTCTTATTGATGATTCAAAATAATAATTTATAAATAATTAAGCAAAATCAAACAAAAAAATAATTTTCCAACAAAATAAATAACACTCACTCAATTTCCATATAAAATAATTTTGCCTCAGGCGGCATAATGTCAAACACCAAATGAGCACCTTGCGCATGTACACCTAGCAACATCACAACAACAACAGAAAATCTGAAAGAAATAAGTAAATAAGTAAACAAAAAAAAATTTAAATTACACACAGCCACGTCAGCATATCGTGAGTTCACACACCAACCTGTTAAAAGAAAACACAGAAAAAATTTAATAAAAATGACGTATATATAGATGTATAGTTGTGTAGCGTAGGTCATGGCATACAAAAACCACCACCTGATACTGCACATTTATATAATATGTGAAGTATATAAGAGCGAAACAATTAAGCACAGTTTATGCAAAAAGCAAAACGATACAAATTACAATAAATAATATAAAATGCTGCACATTTAATTAATTTTTCAAACAAATACTACACTCTAATACACTAAAATAAATTAAATGTCGCGACGGAAAATTACCACTAGGACATAATGTAAACAATATTTCTGCATAAAACTAATATACAATAGTTAAACCACTAAACGGAGACCTCGGACAGACCTCCTTCCATAGGTAGTCAACCCGAGGACGAGCTACTGATGGAACCGAGTCAAGAAGAGACTAGGCTGAAGTCTGCTGCACCCCTCAAAGCTTCGAGGCAACGCAGCAACTACAGATCCTCCAAAAGATTCGTGGAAAAGACCGAGTTGAAAGACCCTGCGACGCTCAGTTCGAGAGATAAAGCTCTCCTAAAAAAGCACAGAAAGCTAGTTAGGAACTTTGAGCGGCAGCTGGCAGAGACTGCCACTGGACCCAGGGGAACAACAGGGCAAGTGAATGCCGAAGAGTCGGAGAGCAAAGGAGTAGATGCTGCCAAATCTAGGTCTGTCCCTAAAAAGGCGAACCGTGAACAGGCTGGCAATAACTTGACCGCTCGGAACGACAAGGGAAAAGTTCAGGGGACTTCCAGCAAGAAACAGCTAGCCAACGCTAGGAAAGACCAAGCACCGGCAAGCACCTCTTCTGGAATGAAACCAGGAACGTCCAAGAGACAAAGATCGGAGGAGACAGTCAAGCAAGACGGTGCTAAGAAACAGAAAACCAACAGCTTCGACACCACCCCGATTGACCTACAAATTGCCGTGACGACCCAGTTGGGAAAATCTCGGCAAAAAACTGGCTTCTTGTGGAAAATGAGATCCTCAAAGCTATGATGGCAGCATCAGAGAACGATAGTTCTGAAGACTATATATTTGATGGTGCCGGATGGCGGCGAGGAGTTAAAGTGGTCTGCTGCGGTGACCAGAAATCACGGGAGTTCCTGAACCGTACAATCGCCAACATTGGCGAACTATGGGAAGGTTCCTCCCTTGAGGTTCTACCCGCCGCAGCTCTACCACTCCGCCAGCAGTTTAGCATATGGATCCCCCCTCCTGCAGAAAATGAGGACGCAGCCATTCTTAAGCTGTTGGCGAAGCAGAACAAAGAGCTTCCCATTTTAGAATGGAAGCTCCAACACTCAAGAAAGAGTCATGGAGGCGAAGGGAAGGACCTCTTGTTTGTGGCAGACAAGAAATCTGACCTTCTGCTGAGAGAAAGAAAAGACGTGTTGAGGTATGGTCTCGGAACCGTGAAGGTTAAGAGGCATGAAGGCAAAGGGGAGTCAAAAGCTGCAAGTGGTGCAAATAAACCTGCACCACGCTAAAGCAGCAACGTACGACCTTACGCTCTACATGTCTCACGAGAACGTGGATGTGGCCTTGATCCAGGAACCATGGTTAGGCAAAAACCGAATCCGTGGGTTGAGGTCAAAACACTACAACCTTTTCCATTCCACGTCAGATGAAGTTGATATTAGAAGTTGTATCCTAGTGAAAAAATCAATTAACGCTTTCTTCCTATCTATGTACAGCAACAAGGACAACACGGCAATCAGCGTCGAATCGAATGAAGGAAACTTCATTTTAGCGTCGACGTACATGCCGTACGAGGAGGAGAGCCCACCATCAAAAACTGTCCGCGATCTTGTGGTCCATGCCACAGCAAGCGATACACCTTTGGTGGTAGGATGTGATGCCAACGCTCACCACACTCAATGGGGCTCAAAGGATATCAATAAAAGAGGTGAGTCAATTTTTGAATATATTCTCTGTTCTAATTTATCGTTATGTAATAGGGGCAATCACCCCACCTTTCGAAACAAAAACAGGGAGGAAAGCATAGATTTGACTCTTATTAACAATAATAGTAAAATTTCAGTTGAAGACTGGAGAGTCTCACCTAAAGAATCTTTTTCGGATCACTTTAGGATACTCGTCTCCATAGACAGGAACTTTACTGAAAAGAAACCTTACAGGAACCCAACTAGAACGAATTGGACAGAGTACGAAACATGGCTAAAAGACTGTATTGATCCACCAGAGGACAATACAAGTCTAAGTACTTCAACCATTGACACTGTTGTCCAAAATTTGTCAAGCAAAATGAGAATGTCTTTTGAAAAACACTGCCTTTTATCTCGTTCCAATAACTCCACTAAACCACCCTGGTGGAATGGTGTACTAAAGAAACGTAGAACAGAGGTTAGAAAACTTTTCAATAAAGCTAAACTGAGTAAATTAGAAGAGGACTTAAAGTCTTATAGAGCCGCACTTAACACTTACACCAAAGAGTTAAGGAAGGCCAAAAAGGATTCGTGGGCTAAACATTGTCAATCCATTGAAAAAACAAGCGAGGCGGCAAGGCTCCGTAGAACCCTGGCCCTTAATCCCACGATCCCGGGGTACATAAAACACCCTGATGGATCATGGTCGAACTCGAGCCTAGAAACGCTTGAACTCTTCATGGAAACTCATTTCCCCGGTTGTAAAAACCCAGAAAGTTCTGATTGCTTGCAATCGAGCACGCTGGATTTTACTCACACGGAATCAAATTTAGAACTAAATCAGGTTATTACTGAGCAGAAGATTATCTGGGCAGTAAACTCGTTCAAACCCTATAAATCAGCGGGACCAGACGAGATTTTTCCAGCTCTTCTTCAAAATGCTCTCAAAGTAATAACTCCGTGGCTTAGGGTAATCTTCATAAGTTGTATCAAACTTAGATACGTCCCTAATAGCTGGAAAAAGGTCAAGGTAGTCTTTATCCCAAAAGCAGGGAAACCGACTCACTCGACCGCTCAGGATTATAGACCAATAAGTCTCTCTTCGTTTCTCCTTAAGAAACTAGAGAGGATAATTGATCTACATGTTAGAGAACTTCTCAACGAAAACAATTTGTGCAACTACCAACACGCTTACCTTAAAGGTAAATCAGTGGAGACTGCTTTGCATGAAGTAGTTTCACATATAGAGAAAAGTCTTGAACATAAAGAATATACCCTGGCAGCATTTCTTGATATCGAGGGTGCGTTTAATAACGTTAAAACGGAATCGATCAAGACTGCCTTAGTTGAAGTTGGGGTTGAATCTGTCATTGTCGATTTGATCTTCACCATGTTAAATGGCAGAATTATCAACTCTCAAATAGGAGTTATCACTATTGAGAAAACAGTTACTAGAGGCACACCACAGGGAGGAGTCATCTCACCCCTGCTCTGGATCCTCGTAGTCAACAAAATTCTCACAAAGTTCAAAGATCAGGGCATTAAAATAGTAGCATATGCAGATGACATAGTGGTTTTGGTATCAGGCAAGTTTCTTACCATCATCGAAAACATTATGGAAAATGCATTAAAGGATTTATCTTCTTGGGCAACTAAGAACGGTCTCGGGGTCAACCCCACCAAGACAGAGCTAGTTTTGTTCACGAAGAAAAGGGAACTGGAGGGCTTCAACCCTCCCAAACTAAATGACATTCCTCTAAAACCTTCCAAGGAAGCTAAATTTCTAGGAGTAATCCTTGACTCCAAGCTTACATAGAAGCGTAATACTGAGGAAAGAATGAAAAAAGCACTATGTGCATTCTACACATGCAAAAAGACCTTCGGTGTACGTTGGGGTATGCGACCGCAAGTCATCCAATGGATGTACACAGCGATTGTCAGACCCATTCTTCCCTATGGCTCTATTGTATGGTGGAAGGCGGTGGAAAAATCAAGCTATCTCAAGAACCTGAATAAGGTACAGAGACTAGCCTGTGTAGGAATAACAGGGGCTCAAAGAACCACACCACAAGCTGGATTGGAAATGATCTTGGACCTCCCGGCTCTGGATGAGTTCATAAAGTGCACGGCAGCCAAAACTTCAATTCGTTTAAGAGAACTGAGTTTTTGGAGGCACAGCACTTATGGCCACGGGTCAATCTTACAAAGATATGACACGATTCCAGGACTGAGGGAGACCACCGATTACATCCCCCCTTTACTAGATTTCGATAGGAAATTTTCTATTTTCATACCAGAAAGACAGGGTTGGGATCCCAATTCACTTATAAGTAAACAGGGTATCCCTTTCTACACTGACGGTTCAAAAATGGAATCAGGAACAGGTGCTGGAGTGTTTTGCCAATCTCTCAACATCAGAGCGTCATATACACTCCCGGCTGACTGTAGTGTCTTTCAGGCCGAGATCTTTGCCATTGGAAAAGCAGCTGAATTGGCACATCACGAAAAGCTAAGCTCTTCGGAGATTACTTTTTTCGTGGACAGCCAGGCTGCTATCAAAGCCTTAGCCAGTGAGACCATAAGATCAAAAGCAGTTTTAAACTGTAGGAAGGAATTAAACAAAATCTGCCACACTAACCAGGTAAAGCTCTGCTGGGTTCCCGGACATAGAAATATAGAAGGGAATGATATAGTAGATGAACTAGCCAGGAAAGGGTCAGAAGCAGACACAAGTAGTAGCGACCATTCAGTTAGGGGACCACTCGTCCCGATTGGGGTACTCAAGAGGAAGATAGACCTTAAACTAAAAGAGAAAATCAATATCTCCTGGAAATCCAGGAACGATTGTGTAATCTCTAGAAGTTTATGGCCTAACACAAATGAAAAGGAAACTCGTTATATTCTATCGCTGAGTAAAAAGAACATTAAAATCTTGATAGGTGTACTAACAGGTCATTGCGCCATTGGCACAATGGCTAACAGAATAGGGGCATTTGCACCCGATTTTTGTAGGAGCTGTCAACAGGTTTGTTGGAGAACTGGATGATCTAGCACAGGTCTCAATGGCAAGCATGAGGAAATTTATAGATAGCACAGGCTGGTTCGTTAACGAGCCAGTCTACGCTAATCGACAGAATTGAGGAGCATCGATGCTAAATTTTTACTTTTACAGGGGATCACAATGGACCAGTAGGCCCCCGTGTACGCAACAGCTTCATGCTGTGCACACCCCTTACAACCTAACCTAACCTAAACCACTAAACACTTATTTTAATAATTTCGTTTAACATTAAAATCACAACACGAATTACGAAACAAGAAAAAAACACTATTATTAAATAAAACCGACACGATCGAGATAAATAAATTAAACGAAATTAAGGAAGGTCGGAAGTAGAAGATGAACATGGATGGTTGGTTCGAGTATCGAATCGCGCTTACATTAGGCCGATGTCACATTTGGTCTGATGTTACTTTTGTTGAAATGTAAATGTCGTAAAAATATATTTTTGTTTTTCGATTAAATGTTATTGAACACTATTAAATTTATCTTTGCATGTGAGACACATACATGGAGTTGCATCTTTGATGGCAGATTCATATGGAAGATAAATCACATACTCAATCGTTTACTCTGTGCACTGGGGGAGGGGGTACTTTGTTGGATGCTGCCTTTATCAGAACCCCAACTCACGTGACCGAATGCTGCCATCGCAAAACTCCGAATTGAATATGATACCCAGAGTTATATGAAGGACAAATATACATAATATACTCACTGGCAATTTACCACCCAAGCGAGACAGTTGTTTTATTTCGAAAATCTTACTAGCAATTTTATTTAGAAGATTTCTTTGAGTGATTTTTATCTTTTATATCGACGAATCAGAATTACCATTGCCTAGTTGATGGAAATTCATATGGCATATTCTTTGGTTTTTGCTAAGTAACTTTCAGGATTTAAGCTTTTTTAGAGCTTTTGACTGCAATATTTTTGTGAGAATTGTGGCAATTTTAAATGCTCACTACGGCAACCCTTTGAGAGCTTTGGAATGGAGATGGCTTATTGAAATCCATTATAGTATGGGTGAAAGGCAAATGTTCTGTCTTGCCTGTACTGCATATCCGAATTGAACAGAGTTTAGAAATGTTTAAACGGAGGTACACCTACAATCTGAAAAAAATCTCAAAAATGTGAAACTTCTTAATGGCAAACAGGACGAAACGGAGGGGAATAGACAAAGTTAAAGCGTTTATTTGTTGTTCTTCTTATACTCTGTTCAACACAAACTGTCAGCACAGTGCTTATGGGGGAGCTTTTTCCAAAGCAGTGGCGCCTGATGCACGCTACCGACACTGAATTGGGAAAAAATCAACTGAACAAATTAGCAAGCCACTGACTTAAGTATGCGAATTGTTGTTGTAATCCTCCGTAAAAAGTCGTAAATTCCTCCATGACCGTTGTATCCCACTGCTGAAAGGATACTGATGAAGGATCGTGCGCTCGTCGTCGTCATCTACGATGTTTGTGCTCACCCAAACAGAGTTACCTTTCCCAATTGTAAGGAAATTCAAGAGCTTTTTCTGTGTATTTTGTTATGGAACTTTTGAGATTTGAAGCTTTTGAGAACAAATTTATGAAGTGAGTATTTGAAAGGTGAAGTAACATTTATAATTTAAACTACGGAAACCCTTGGGAGTTTTAAAGAGGGAAAAATTTATGCAAGCCATTTTAACCAGACTGAGAGTCAAACTTCCTATATTGCCTGTACTGACAATTTTTGTTGAACAGAGTATAGTCGCGCATAAAAAGAACAAGCACCCAAAGGCAGAGTATATCTACTAACAATGAGTAGGGACACTCTACGCACACATTAAACACCTGCTATTACAAGAAAAACCTGCAAAAAAAAAAAAAAAAAAAACATGCCCTTAGTGGAAACAGGCAAACAACATTGATTATTACCCTTTTGTGCGATCACTTTTGAAAGAAAGGGTACACATCAAAATATGCCTGCACTATCGCATGCGCCTACCTGCATACGATATATAAATGTGAATTTCCCATAATAATTTTTTATCACAGATTAACCACATGAAGATGAGAATCCCCGGCAGCCATTTTAATTTTCCTACAAGCTTGAGCTGTCAGATATCAGATAAAAAATGAGAATGTGTGTATAGAAACCTCACACATAGGCAGTAGGGATCTTCAGACACCGGTTAAATTGTTGTTGCAATTCACATCTATTCATCGACGCGGGAAGAAATTACAAATACAACAATGTAAACAAATGGGTTTTGGAGGGTGAAACGTACGAAACATTCTCATCTTCATATGTATGGCTAATCTGTGTTTTTTAGTAGCGGGCCGGAGATTTTTTCATTGTAGTAGTGTTCTCTCAGAGCCAACATAGGTATTATGTGACCACCTGTACCTTACTTAGATCTTCAACCCTTTATAATGTGTTTAATTTTAGAATAGATGGTCATACTAACTGCCATGAAAAGAGAACAGAGGTTTGTGCACGTTTTTTTTATACGTATTTTTAAAGGCGGGCCGGAGTTACATAGCTCTCAGTTGTTCTTGCGCATTCATTTGAGAAACAAAGGGTGACAAATCAGTGAAGCGAAGTGTAAAAAATAAAGTAAACGTGGAAGTGTTTTGAAACAAAGTTAATAATGGAAAACATTATTTTAAGTGTTCGGCGTGTGGACGAGAGGAGAAAGAAAATGCTGGTTTGAAATATTTTAAAATACCAGAAAATAGTGAGAGGTAAGCCAACCAAAATATTTAATCACTTTAAAAAATAATAACACTTGAGCGACAAAATTTAAGTGTTCGTGTATGAAAAATTGTGTCAAATATTCAAAATTTTTCATCATCATCGTCGGCTCGACAACCGGGGTCCGGTCCTGGCCTCCTTCAACAAGTCTCTCCACCCATCCCGGTCTCGAGCCGCCGCCATCCAGTTGCGCACCCCAAGGCTCCGGGCGTCCTGGTCTACGCCATCTCTCCAGCGCAAGCATGGTCTACCACGCTGTCGTCTACCATAGAATGTACCACAAAGAACTTTCCGAGCAGGTTCCTCTTCGCTCATGCGAGCTAGGTGCCCTGCCCACCGGAGTCTACCGAGCTTAATTTTTGTCACGATATCTGCTTCAAGGTAGATTGCGTACAATTCATGATTGTACCGTCTCCGGAATCGTCCTTCCTCACATATGGGGCCAACAATTCTCCTTAAGACTTTTCTCTCGAACGCGGCTAAGAGGTCGGAGTGCCTTTTGCTAAGCACCCAAGTCTCGGATCCATATGTGAGTACTGGTAGGACCATGGTCCTGTACAGCAGCAGTTTTGAAGTTATGGTGAGATTTCTGGATTTGAAGAGCTTTGACAGACTATAGTAGGCTCTGTTGGATTTGAGAAGCCGCCCGCGTATTTCTTCTTCTATATTGTTATCGGCTGCTACTATTGACCCAAGGTATTTAAAGGATTTCACCACTTCAAATTCGTGCTCCGCTACCTTGATTGTTTGACCAACTGTTCCTCTCGCATTCGACGCCACCATGTACATTGTTTTACCTTCACTAATGTGCAGCCCCAGATTTTGTGCCGCCTGCTCGATCTGGATAAAGGAATCATGTACAGCTTGCTCGGTTCTTCCGATGATGTCGCTGTCGTCTGCGTTAGCCAGTATCTGGCTGGACCTGTTGACGATGGTCCCTCTTGTTGCCGTGCCAGATTCACGGATTGCTTTCTCCAACGCCAGGTTGAAGAAGACGCAGGCCAAACCATCCCCTTGTCGGAGTCCATTAAAGATGTTGATTGGTTTGGATAGCAATCCGGCTATTTTTACTTGGCTTGTTACGTTGGTCATGGTCAACCTACATAGTCGTGTCAATTTATTTGGGATGCCGAATTCTCTCATGGCTTTGTAAAGTTCTACTCTGGCTATGCTATCGTAGGCGGCCTTAAAGTCTATAAACAGGTGGTATGTTGGGATGTTAAATTCTAGACATTTTTCCATCGCCTGCCTAAGGGTAAAGATCTGATCAGTTGTTGATTTGCCTGGAATGAAACCACACTGATATTTTCCGATGATGGTTTTAGCGTATGGGGTTATCCGGTCTTGTAGGATAGAGGAGAGTATCTTATAGGCGGTACTCAGCAACGTGATACCTCTATAATTGCTGCACGTTTTGACATCTCCCTTCTTATGTATGGGGCAAATTATACCTTTTCGCCAGTCTTCTGGAATTTCTTCATGCTCCCACACGTGCACTATAATCTCATGAATTGCTTGACGTAAAGCTGGCCCACCGTGTTGAAATAGTTCGGCTGGTATACCATCGGCTCCCGGGGCTTTGTTTTTCTTTAGCCGGCCTATAGCCTTCTCAACCTCTTCTATGCTTGGTGGCGGCAACATAGGGTACTCTTCTTGAATTAGTGGAGCTGCAGTTGAGCTGACCATTTAGCAATTCATTGAAGTACACTTCTCGTCGCTCCAGGATGCTTTGAGGATTGGTGATCAGATTTCCCTCTCCGTTCTTGCAGTATGTGCAGCGTGGTGTGTACTGCGTCATGTTTTGGACGGATTGGTAGAACTTCCGCGCCTGGTGCGGACCTCACTCTCGGCTTTTCTCTATTTCACAGATTATGTTCTTCTCCCAGGCTGATTTTTTCTGTTTGTGAAGCCGTTTTTCAATTCTTCTGAGCTCTTTATATTCGTCTTCGCGTGCCCGCGTTCTATGAGATTGTTGCATTGCCGGGACGCAACATTCTTACGTTCAGTCACTAGCTTGCATTCATCATCAAACCAGTCGTTCCGATTTCGACGACTGCTGCCTAAGATGGAGTTGGCAGTACTAACGACAGTATTCTTAAGGCGTGTCCACTTCTCATCTACGCCCAGCATACTGGCTCCAGGACTTACTCTACCCAGTTCTAGGGCGAGTCCTAACGCATTACCAAAGGTGTTACTGGTGTTTTCATTGCGCAGAGCAGCCGTGTTGACTCGAACCTGATCGGCGCGGCGGATGCAATACGTCTTCGCAAGGCAATCCGCCCTCGGAAAACCATACCAACAAGATAGTGATCCGAGTCGATATTGGCACCTCGGTACGTTCGTACCGTCATCAAGTTCGAGTAGTGGCGACGGTCTATCAACACGTGGTCAATTTGGTTACGAGTGACTCCATCAGGTGATACCCAGGTGGCTTTGTAGATATCTTTACGCGGGAACCTGGTACTCGCAACGACCATGTTTTTCGATGCTGCCAATTCTAGGACTCGAAGTCCATTGTCATTAGTGTTCTCATGCAAACTATGGGTGCCTGCGTAATGCCTGAATACCGGCTCCCGACCTATTTTTGCATTCAAATCCCCAAGGATGATTTTTACGTCATACCTTGGACAGGCATTGAGGGCCCTCTCGACTTGTTCGTAGTAAGTCTCTTTTTCTTCGTCTGAGGACTCCTCCGTAGGTCCGTGAACGTTAATGAGGCTGATGTTCTTAAATTTGCCTCTCACGCGAAGGGTGCATAGCCTTTCGCTTATAGCGTTAAAGCCGATGATGGCAGACTTCATTTTTTCGCCGACTAGGAAGCCTACCCCGAGCACATGGTGTTTTGTATGACAGCTGTAGTATAAGTCATAATCTTTCTTCTGTAGAACACCATTCCCTGTCCATCTTATTTCTTGGAGTGCTGTTATGTCAGCTTTATATTTTGACAGGGCATCGGCTAGCTGCTGAGCAGCTCGAGCTCTATAGAGCGATCGTACGTTCCATAAGAAAATTCGTAAATCGTTATTCCGTTTTCTTTGCGTGGGTTGTCGTCGTGAGATCAGTCCGTTTCCGAGGCTTGTTGTTGGTCTCGTAATTCTTCTAGTTTTACGGAACAGGGAATTAACCTGTTGCCAACCTGTGGAACCAGCCCGGTCACATTAGCCAAACCTTTTTAAAGGCTTGTTTCTAGCGGCCGCCGCGAAGAGGCTATGATCACACTTCCACCAGTCCCGAATAGTTACGGCACGTGCATGTTTTCGTATGCTACATGTTATTCCCCCTATTCGGCTGATGGCTGACCGCCAGTTTAAAAATTAATGAAGTTTACCACATTCTGAAGCAATTTAATAAAGATAATAAGAAAACTAACAATAAACAAAAATCTTTAAGCGTAACACACATGTAATTCTATGTCAATAAAGGGTTTTTCAATAAGAGCGCTACAAAAGTTTTTTTTAAATAAAACAAAAACGGTTTTAGATATCAATGAAATTTTTTATTCCTGTAAAAGTACGTTCGATGCCATTATGTATGGAACTCTATTTCTTTTGTATGGCCACCACGGGCACGCTTGCAGAAGTCCAGACGCTGTACCCAATTTGCGACGGTTTTCAAGCATAAATCGGCCGATACTGCTGCAATTTCACGTTCGATATTCGAACGAAGTTCATCAATCCTCGCTGGCTTGTTGGCATAGACCATAGACTTGACGTAGCCCCACAGGAAATAGTCTAACGGCGTCAAACCGCATGACCGAGGCGGCCAAGCGACTGGACCATTTCGTGAGATAACACGTTCTCCAAACTTGGTTTCCAATAAATTGATTGTGACATTCGCTGTGTGGCTTGTGGCGCCGTCCTGTTGGAAGCACATGTCCTCCAAGTCCATATCATCCAATTGGGGCCAAAAATATTCGGTTATCATTGAACGGTAGCGATCCCCATTCACAGTAACGTGCCGGTCTTGATCATCACGGAAGAAGTACGGCCCAATGATGCCGCCGGCCCATAAACCACACCAAACCGTAATTTTTTCGGAATGCAATGATGACTCATGGAGTACGTGTGGATTGCTGCCTGACCAATACCGCATATTTTGTTTATTAACGAAGCCATTCAGCCAGAAATGAGCCTCATCGCTGAAGATGATTTTTCGATGAAAATCCGAATCATTTTCGAGTTGTTGCTCAGCCCAATTCACGAACATACGACGCTTCTGGTGGTCAAGCGGCTTCAGTTCTTGCGTCAATTTAATCTTGCAAGGATGTAGGCCAAGATCTTTTCGCAAAATTCGCTACAACGACGTCACAGAGATGCCCAACGCTAGAGAACGACGTGTGAGAGACACGTTTTGGACGTCTGTGAAGTTGGCATAACAATTTTCACCTAGGCTAATGGGACCATAACAGGAATTTGCAGTTTTTTTGCATTTTTTTTTTGCATTTCCATTCCGGATTTTGCAGTTCACCAAATAGTGGGTGTAATCCCATGTACTGCTAACTTCACTGTGAATTTGGCAGTACATGGGGTTTTTTCAACAATCACGCATGCTAGAACCTTGCAGTTAGGCTCCAAATTCCACTTTCAGAAAATAAAAAACTAATAACACAGTTAATTGTAGTTTTTTTGTTGTAAATTTGTTGTGGAAAGAAAAAAATTCTAAAATTTTAATTTAATTTTTAAATGTTTTATTTGACGACTTCAAAATTTTGGGTAATTTTTTTCTGGAACTGCAAATTAAACTGCACATTTGGAGCCCTATTTGAAAGTGATAGCTTGTCTGGTTGATTAAAAAACCCCATGTACTGCTAACTTCACAGTGAAGTTAGCAGTACAGTATGAAATTTTTTTCAAATGAGGACTTCAAAATTTTGGGTAATTTTTTTCTGGAACTGCAAATTAAACTGCAAATTTGGAGCCTAACTGCAAGGTTCTAGCATGCGTGGTTGTTGAAAAAACCCCATTTACTGCCAAATTCACACTGAAGTTAGCAGTACATGGGATTACACCCACTATTTGGTGAACTGCAAAATCCGGAATGGAAATGCAAAAAAAATGCAAAAAAACTGCAAATTCCTGTTATGGTCCCGTTAGTTGTTATGCCAACTTCACAGACGTTACTATACGCCTGGCAGATAAACACCACACGCCCCTAAACCTTCGCTCGCAAACGTACGCGTCTCCACCCAATGTACAAACCGATGCGGCTCTTATCGAAACCTGGGAAAACAAAAGTCTACACGGATCCCATCGCAACCAATTAGAGCAAGAAAACACCCACCTCCACTA